>DWGR01000324.1:0-24973 GCA_018247715.1 Heliconius burneyi | reverse complement strand
CGTTGCCAGCAATGGCGACACGCATGGGCAGACTCGACCGGATCATTACCACCCCCGGCATTTAAAACCGGCGTGAAGTAGTGGCTTTATGGCACTGCGTTTCGCATTAGGTAATGCCGGGCTCCGGGGCCCAGCCACCCCAAAAGCTGGCAACACACCAGTAGCTCCTCTGGTGTTGCGCGGTGTCGTGGGCGGTGGTGATCACTTACTATCAGGTGACCCGTACGCTCGTTTGCCATACTTTTTCCATAAAAAAAAAACTAAACAAATTTTAAATACTCTGTCAATAGGACTATCTGAATATTAACTTAACTGCCCGTAATCCTATCATATTTCATAAATTTAAAAATTAATGGTATATTTAATAACTTTTGGAACTCGATTCTCTTTAAAGTGTGCACAAAGCGAGCGCTGATAATACCGAAATGATGGAAATTTAGCGAACAGTTGCCTTCGATGTGGAGCAATTGAGAACTTTAACGACAGGACTTAGTGTAACGGAGCCTATGCAATGTTTTAGAAATCTCCCTTTAGACTGAAGCTTTTGGGTAAATTTACATTTTATATGAGACTTGAATATAACGTTAAAAATTTATTTGTTTACATTATTAAATAAAGGCAAATTAGCATAGTTGTTTTGTTGTTAATATATTTTCTCAAACCGATACTGGAGAATATATAAGAAATGCAATATATTACTGTCAAAGAATATTTGCAGTTGCTCTTCCATTGAAATATGACGCTTGTCAACAACTGACATTACACACCTCACAAATGAAAATCATGGAAAGTGGGGAACGGATGTATCTTAACGGGAACGCAGTGTATCGGTAGGTTCCCGGGACCCTTCTGCCACTTTGTGCGTGTTATATGAAGCTACAAAAAATTTACTAGCATTATTAGAAAACATTACATCCAGGCCAATTTTCTTGTATAATGAAATAATTTCTCCAATTTACTTATTTTAAAATAGTTTGAGTGAAAGTTTGTAATTAAATATTATATTTATATTCCATGTTATGAAGATAGCAAGAGACATAATAATTAGCTATCATTAGAAGTTTTCCTTAATATTATAGTACCGCCACTTACTTGGCAAGTTTTCTCGATACTCATTACTCTTCGCGAATGAGGTTCAACGAGACTTTTCGTTCGAGCATAAATTAAACGTCAAATTTCTTAGCTACTGTGAGTGCTTCCGTGACAAACTTTTAGGATTACAAACGTACGTAATAAAAACGGATATTTAACGGAATGAGTAATGGAAGTGAATATCGGTTAATAACACTTTGTCGTTAAAATATTTAAATAATAAAATTACTAATTGAGGCTGTAGTATATAAGCTAAGGGTACTGACCCCGCCCCTTAGCTTACCCTTGGCTTAGTATATTGATACTATTCAATTGAAAATTGAAATTAAAAAGGCAGGCGTCCGTTATTCTTATCCAATAGCTTAGCGCTCAATCCGCCTAAGCAGCAGTCCATAATCCCGGTTTAGATTTCCTTGAGTCAATATCAAACCCAGCGGTCATGCTCGTATCTGATTATCCACAGATTACTAGATGGATCTCGGCTGAAGCGTCACAGTAAAATATGTTTCTGCAAGGTTTAAATTTCTATATAAATGATCTTGGATCTTGGATTGATGTTGGATCTACTATGTCCTGTTGGGTTACTTCTTAACAAAATAGTGATTTAAGCCATTGTAAATATTAAATATGTTTTGTATATTTTTGAAATTAAAAAATATGTTTAAACCTAAGTTAAAAAAATCTTATTTTTTACCTAACTTATTTTTTTATATAAACTTATAAAATGAAACAGACATACAAGCATTATACAAATTTGGAATGTGTAAATATTCTGAAAAGCTAAAAACAATCATATATGGATAAAATTTAAGCTCACGCTGTGTTCCGCATGTAGTAAGGTAGACAGAGGGAATCTAGTATTGAGTTACGGCTCAGATCTCCACTTTCTGCCGAATTCTGAAGGCAATGCTGAGTAGCGAAACTCAACTCCGCGAATTTTCTCAATAGCAGAACTAAGAAATGAAAACATTAAATATTAAATTTCCTCGAGTATCGCAATCGAACCGTCGCATTAAAAGTCACTTGCTTGTGCCTTACGCCACGACTGGCCTCTTATACATGTAAAAATTAATTCGAAATATATATGAATGTTTTGTCAAATAAAAACGTTCCAATATTATTCATGATTTTTAAGGGGTGGTACTTTAAGAATTTTAAAGTCGAACACAAAAAGACGCCGTCGTAATGTTCTTCGAACTTCCATCCATAATAATGGGGTTGCGCTAATTAAGAAGTTTGGTCCCCTTCCTTGTAGATATTGCTGATTCTTATTTCTTTAACACAAAAAGTTAGTTTTAATGAAAATGATAACTTTAAGGCAGGATTAGATTCTTAATTTAAAGTTTGGCGAAGAAGCAACCCTAATGGTCAATTTTGAATATCCAAAAGCCTACTCAGATCAAATCAAATCAGCTTCACGTTGTATCCCACACACAGCAGGGCAGGCAGAGGGAACCTAGTGTTAAGACACTCCGTTCTCCACTTTCTGCCGGATTCTGGAGGCATTGTGTGTTGACTTGTTGAGTGGCTGAACTCAACGCCGCGCTTTACCTCGACACCAGAGCGAAATGGGTTTTTTTTATGGGAAAAGGACAAGACAAAGTGATCACCGCCGCCCACGACCCCGTGCAACACCAGAGGAGCTACAGGTGCGTTACCGGCGTTTAAGGTGGAAGTAGACGCGCTTTTTGAAGGTACCCATATCATATCGACCTGGAAACACTGCTGCGGGTAGTCCATTCCACAATTCCGTGGCGCGTGGAAGGAAATTCATAAGAAACCACACAATAAACGCAAATAAATATTTCACTTCTGAAGATCGAACTCATAACCGTCGCATTACAGTCACACCCTTGTGCCGCTGCGCCACGACCGCCTCATAATTATATTATCCAAAATTATATTTATATAAATAAAAAGTATTACTAAAATTTAATGATAAACGCAAATAAAAATAATTTTATTTTATAAATTTATTTGTTGACTATTTCTGTATTTTATTTACTTGTTATATCTTTTTTTTTCTATTACAGTTTAACATTTTATTTTACATATATTATAAGCCAAGTGATTGTCGGAGACGTTATCCTGCTGTGCTGGAAAAGAAACGTCGATTTAAACATGATATATGAAGGCTTATGATTTAGATAATCTTAGAAAATTTACGCTAAAACGAAGAAATAACAGTTCTAAAAGCCGATAAAAATAATGACCGACCATTATATTAAAAATGTAAATATTGCTATCGGATTGGAAATATACTAGCGATGATCACTTACCATCACGTGATCCATTTGCATTGTCTTTTTTTTAAAAGAGGTTGCCTTGTCCTTAAAATACTGTATTACTATAATTTGAAGAATTATATCAAGAAGAAAAACACATTAAAACCATTTGATCCAATGATGGATAAATGTAAAAATGAGAAAACAATGTTTTTGTTAAGTAAATAAGTTGAAAATTCTTATCGGAAGTTGAGGAAAAGAAAAGGTAAGACATTGAGGAAATAACAAGAATTCAATTACATTCTTTGTTTATGGCTCTTGTTTGGAAAGAGAACGGTATTTTAGATATTTAATCAGAACTGACAAGTGTCACTTGTTTTCCACGAGAAGATGTATTAGACAGAAAGTCGCTAAGCGTGAAAGTAAAGACATGAATATATGCTAATGTAATTTTTTACAAATATTTCATACATAATGATTAAATAAATGATAAATTGCGACACACAAAATGAATAAAAATATTGTTCTTTACATTGTAATTTATCAGCTTCACGCTGTAGCCCGCGTGAAGCAGGGTACACACAGGGAATCTAGTATTAAGACACTCCGTTCCTTACTTTCAGCTGAATTTTTCGGAGTATTGCGTGTTGAGTTGCCTTGTGCCAGAGCGAAAAAAATCAAATATTTTAAAAGAATTATAAATTCCCCCGAGTTGGGATCGAACCTGCAACCATCGCGTCACAGTCACGCTCTTTTATCCCTGTGCCTTGACAGACTCATCCCTATGAGGAAACATATTATAATAAACGAATTTATGTTATGTTCAATGTTAATTGAACATAACATAGGTAATTATACGTACAAGTACTCTATAAAAATACACATACATATTTGTTATAGTAAATATAAACAGAAATATTTTACAAAATAAACTATTCAGGCGATTTTCTTAACAGAAATTAAAGCAAATTTCTTGAGGAAATATGAATCAAGATATTTTTAAGTGATACCGGCGTCGTGTCGTTAGGGGCAATGATATTAAGTTTTACCTTCATACCTGATTTACGGGAGCACGAGGAGTGGCAATTTCCTCAGCGGAAGTGTTGCTATGGCGGCATCGTAACTAGGTGCCTTCTCTCAAACTTCCTGTTGTGTACCAGTGTGCATTTTACATTTTGCAATTTTTAGTAGCTGTAAAGTGGTTGGCAGTGATATTTATTATGAAAACAAGATAACATTATATCGTATATAACCAAGTGATATTCAGTTTTATATGGTTTAATATGCATTTCAATTTAATTTTTCTTTTACTTGATAGTGTAAAAAGAGTTTATTAATATTTATATTTCATAAAAATAGCATTTAGGTACGTACATACTCGTATTCTAATAATAACAATATCTGGTTCATTAATTATTAATATTATTAGAGCTTGGTTTAGTTACTATTGATTGTCCTTTCATGTTTAATCTTCCTTCTGCTTGTTTAAGCACTCCAATGAACTAAATATAATGTCACAAGTCATAACGCGCCTATTGTATCGTATGCTCGTACATGCAGGGTCGGTAATTATTGTACCAGGATCAGTTTCACTTTACTCTTATGAATGGAATTATTTTCGGGGTTCAGAATTTAATATTCTTTTCAATATATTGTTGCTTCTCCAACCAATTTTCAAAAAAAAAAAGGCTCTCTATTTATCGGAATCTTTTTTTTTATTATAAAAACTTAATTTGAATTGATAGTTTTGGAAAAAGCAATGGATGCTGTATGGCATCTCTGGGGCCGATATATTTTCATATTCTAGTTTAAGATACATATGAATTAACCTAAGATGAGTATTTTTATGTTCTGTTGATAAAAATAGTTGAAGTAAAAAACGGGATGAACAATGAAAGTTTAATATTTATTTAAAAGTACATTCTTTTTTAAGGATTTGTCTTGTAACAATACATATAATTTATTTATATAATTTTAAGGTATATAGAGCATTTAGTGCTCTGACTTTTAAAAGCTCCTAAAGTACATTTAAGACGTAATCTTCTAGGAACTAGCAAGTAGTTCTAATCATTATATTCCTCAAATTTAATTTTATTTATTAAATATTGAGGTTATGTATACACCACCAGACTCTTGGTCGGCTGGATCTTGGCCGGAGTGGATTGGAAGTTATAACAGTTATATAAGTTATTGTATGCTTGCTTTTACACGTGATTGAAAATACATTGACAAGACGCAATCAATAAAATTGGCGTAAAAACTTACTGCATTTTTCTTCGGGCATTTTTTTTATTATAATATTACCGAATAATTCCATCCTCACATAACTGACATATGCTATCTTATCATGTCCTAGACTTAGAGCAAGAGGCGTTTACGTGTTTGTTTTTTGGGCATTGATAGACAAACTGCTGCATTAAATGGTTTTTCTCATTGCTATTTTGCCACTCTTTACTCACACGATTTAAGAAGTATCTAAAAATACATAAAACATTATTGTTGAAAAATTCTAATATATAACATTTATAAATCATAAAATGGACGCAGGTTAAAAAATATAACACGAAGAAAGATATTATAATATAGCAGACTATAATAGAGTTTTCTGTAGCCAGAGAAGCGTGGATACAGCCTGCAAAAGTTAATTATGAGAGAGCACTTAATAGTCGCAAGAAACCACAGGAGGTCATGAAATTTTTAATAACACCGCCCATGCTTTTACTAAAATTACTGCCAAAGCGAACTTAAGTATCGCCGTTTTGTTTTAAGTTTTAGATTTGCTCTTAAAAGTTTAATTTATGTATTACACTTAATTAATGATTTAGTGTTATGGAATCTTTAAGCTTAATGTAAGAAAATGCTATTGCTAGACTTTTAATAGAATATTTTTTAATATTAATTTGATTTTTATATATTTGTGATAGGTTTTTTGTACAAAATATTATTTTTTACAGCTGTCCTACATAACTACTTTTACCTACTAGATAAAAATAGACTGACAATCAATACTTTCACAGTTTATAATTATCTCAAACAAATACTCACTCAGCATGATAAGAATTTTGTAATATAAATATATACAAAAAATTTTTATGTATAATCTGAATATATAATAATACAGAAAAAAATTTTTCCCTGTACATTAAGTATTTTTGACTGAAATACTTCAGAGGGGGCACTTAAAAAGAATAATAGAAAGCAAAAATATTTTTTTGCATTTCTTATCTGTCTATCTGTCTGTGTCACGCTTATCTCTGTAAGTACTCAACTCATTTACTTAAAACTTTCAGCAAATGCTTTAATTTAACTCAGCTTAGCACCTAAAGTTTGTTTCATCAAAATTGGCTCAGATATCTATACTTATTATAAATCTACATATATAAAATATAACATGTAAAAAGAATGTAATGTGACAAAAAAATACGTAAAATAAATAATTAGCTTTAAGTTCAAAGTATATTATTATAAAAATAAATATCAAATAACAACATTGGTCGTATTTTTTTATTCAAAACAATCAAAAATCCTTATAGAAATAACAATAACGTAGTAAAAAGTTCATATTATAAGATAACAGATTAAAGTAGTACAAAAAATAAGATGTTATTCTATAATGACAGTTGTCAGTCAATTCTGTTTTTGAGTAGGTCTAAACGGAACGTCATAAATAATAAACAAAAACAACTAAACGGAGTGTCTACTTAGTTCAAGCGGGCGAAGCCGCGGGAGGGCCGCTAGTATATAATAATTTAATAGAATTTATAAGAATACTTTTAAGAACTGAATACAAAAAGATGTTTCTACAAAGACGTTTACAATCGCCTCTTAGCAGCCATTCCTTTCTGAATTACTGGCGCAGAATATTAAATTGTGCCAATCCCACTCAATGCTGTTTTACGGTCACTTGACGAGAAAGGAATAGTGTTTCTGTGAAACGATAGTTACTTTATTGACATTTACTTGAACGGAGAATTAAATTAAAATTCACGAGACTGAATATTTTTAGCGTTTTGTTCTTTTCACAATGTACTTATCAAGCTGTAGAAACGAAATATGAGGCAGTCGTGGCGTAGGGGTACAAGCGTTCGATTGGTAGCGTGACAGTTCTGGATTCGAGCCCATTCGGGGTCCCCCGAGTGAGAATCGGAAAGTAGGCAAATCGTAGCATTGAGTTGTCAAAATGTGAGAACGGAAGTGCGGTTCCCAGGTTCTATCTGCCTACCCAGATATGAGCGGGATGCTGCGTGAACCTAAAAATATTTTTTATACACGTATACTTTTTTTGGACAAGAAATTTTTATTTAGTAACATAAAGCACAAACATTTACTTTATTATATAATTCTATAAAAAATTGCTAAAACGTTTTTTACTAAACACCACAAAGAGAAGATTTTTTTACCAACAAGGAAAATGTATGTCAACATTAGTTTCTATAAGCCCAGACAAAGTTTTGTGGTAACACTTAGTTTACTTTATAAAAAAGAAAGCAGCTTTTATAAAAGTTTGTCCAGTTTATCTTATAAGGCTCGATTCTCGTTCTTTGGTATTTTTGCAGATATCAAAGACCATGAGGGCGTTGTTTGAAAAGAACTTGAGATTTTGAATGTACTCGTAAGTAATATAAATAAAAATATGGCAATGTAGCTACATAGACGTTCCACAGTGTAGCTCGATAAAATAAAGTATTTTAGAAAACGTATAAAAATTTGAATTTTGAGGTGTAGGTTTGATGCCCGCTATGTTCCCAGTTTTATACGTTTTCTTAAATATTTTCCTTATCATATGTTGAGGGCAGTACTATTCGAGAAGGAAAAACCTAAAAACTGAATATCTTAAGTGACGATAAATATAAGAATAGACTGTAGAATTAGTATGTATTAACTTCACATTATATTGACAGTCGACAATAAGTTGTAAGTGAAGTAAGAATCGTATTTAGATTGAAACTGGGAACGTGTGAACGGTTGGAAAACAAAAAAAGTCTCGCCACTGTAGCGCTTTCCCAATTAAACGATGTCTCTAAGTTAGCAAAAAGCGGAAAACAGCTTTATTTATAATAACCATACTTCCTGCCTACCCCCCAAATGCGGGAGATGGGCGAAAGTGATTAAATATATATTTTCAATTATATTTAATAATTCAATATTGCGCCTACGCTATGAGATTTGTTTTGTTCGACATCAATCCTGACCCAATTTCATTTATTGTTTACTTAAGAGGGAGCATAGTGGAGAGTAGCGGGGGCGCAGTGAGGTCCCGACAGTCGACAGGCTACTGATGTATTATGACGTCACAATGCGCAGTATTATACGAATTAACTGAGTCGTACAAAGCCTCGTAATTTGTGTTGTGCGGCGTAATTATATGTAAACTGTGTCATTTGTATGGATTATTTACACTTTTTTTAGTTACGTGGAGCTTTCTGTGCGATAAAATAATTGTATT
Source organism: Heliconius burneyi (assembly GCA_018247715.1). Classification (NCBI taxonomy): domain Eukaryota; kingdom Metazoa; phylum Arthropoda; class Insecta; order Lepidoptera; family Nymphalidae; genus Heliconius; species Heliconius burneyi. Next base: position 16,210 of record DWGR01000324.1, on the reverse strand, counting down.
TAAATAGAGTTACGTCTCATTTCAATTCTTTATGTCGTCGTTAATTGTATTTTTTTTTCAAAATACTTTTAGTCAATTAAATTGAAATGAAATCAGCTTCACTCTGTATCGCGCACAAAGCAGTGAAATGTTATGAAGTCTATGTTAGCTTATTTTGAAAGGAATATTAAGCCGAAATTAGTTCAAAATTATTATTTTGTATTTCATACATAATTTTTTAAATAATAATTATATATATATATATATATAATTTAATAATTTCTCAATTTATATAAAGGCTGTAATTGACAACATTAACTCTTGGCTGTCTGCGGCCCTACAATATTTTATGAAGAGCGCCAATTAAAGTTAGATTTACATTTGAACTGGCTCTGACATTTTATTGTGCTAATTCAGAGTTATGCGTTGACAGCAAAATCGTAAAGTTACGTGGCAAAATAATCTACTAAAATAGATGTTTTCTTTAAAAAAACTTGTTTCATGTTAAAAATCTGTTTTTTTTTTTAAAACCGCACGAGTGCGGCTCAAATGCTGACTGTTCTGTACCATATTAATGATTCTAAAAGTTTTTAACAAAAAATATTATTAACTTATAAAAGTTTTTGCCAAATTTCATTAGTGAAATCGATGGGAACTACTATAGCTTTTTATTACACGCCGATTTCATAGAAAATGTACCTAAAACAAAGCAAAAACGCTCGTATTTTTTGATTACGTTGACTTAGAAGTTTTATTATTTCTGAGCTCCAAGGGACTATAGAGGTAGATATTTAATATTAATTTCAGAGTGACACCTTCAAGCTATCTTGAGATAAGTGGTCTTGATAGACGGACGGATAGACAGATATTACCCGTCTATTATCACTTTGTAGTCCAGGCGATATACTCGTAATTGGTTTGGGACCGTCGATGGATGTCGATTTGCATTTATTTATTCACGTATCAATCTACTCTTCTATCTAAGTAAATTAAACACATAATATATCTTGCTACTTGTGTGGTACTAGAAATCTAGATTTTTGTCTTTTCTCGTATTAGACATGATGAAAATTCAGTATTAGACAATTCAATTATAAGATATTTTCTATTTCATATATTATCATAGAAAATGTAATAAGATTATTGAAATAATAATTTTCAAAGCCATTGTGGTTCAGTGAAATAGTGATTAACTTGGTACTCTGGGCATTACCATATACACAAATTTGGACTTTCACTGGAAAACGGAGAAAATTTAATGTTCTTAATATTAAATTCTCTCTGCCTATCCTGTTGCGTGCAGGAGAAGCGTGTTACTAAAAAAATATATATATATTACATAAATATTCACATTTAATTGTATTTTCAGATCGTATATTTAATTGCCTTTCACCACTCAACAATATATTTTTTTAAAATTAGGCAGAAAGTCGGGAGCGCAATGCCTGAACACTGAGTCTTCCGTCTTGAGGCTGTCGTATTGCAAGAGACAGCGAATAAATGTGATGATTGGTCAGAAATAATTTTCTAAAAAAATTACGAAAATTGGGGATTGGAGTGTTTTATTTTAAAGTTACCCTCTATGCTCACTCTAATATACGCCTGAACAATCACAAAATAACTTAATTCATAAACGTTGTAATACATATACTATCTACATAACTAATAAAAAAGTCTGCACTAAGTTAATAATATATAAGGTTCTATAATTATTGTCATATTTAAAAATTGGCAAGGGAGACCCATATTTAACCAATATTAGCTTGCACGGTCGGTGCACTTTGGTTTATTACTTTAGTCTCTAATTGAATCACGCTTCAATACATCGTAATAGTGTTCCATCCTGTTAACTTTTTAATACGGTAATAGTTACTAAATGCATTGGTATAACCTAAAAGACTTCTTAAATTATATTATAGAATCAACTGTCTCTATATATGCATTAAAACTTTTCTTTTCTTTATATAATGTTTAAATATTTTTATTACGTTCTGGAGAGAGACAATATAGTCAAAACAAGTTTAAATTAAGTTTAACTTAAAATATAACTAAGTTTTAAAATCTTAGAAGTCTATAAGACGTTTTAATTCATGATAGCATACGATTTTTTGCTATTGTCTCGTAATATACATATATTTTTTTAGATTCACGCATTTGTATCCCGTACCTAGCAGGGTAGGCAGAGGAACACTAGGAGACAGTCCGATCTCAGTAAAAAAGTTCTCCTTCACGCTTTCTGTCGCAAAAAAGTAAAAAACTAAAAGTAAAGTAAAAAATCTAAAAGTAAAAATTCTTCGAGTGGAAATCGAACCTACAACCTGTTGCCGTTAGAGTCATTGGTTTATGTCCTTATTCTTCGACTGGCTTCAATATATTGTGAAATATGTATATAAAAAGAATAAAGAATGTTGAAAATATAAATAATTCTTGTCTTGTAATACATGTATGCGAGGAAGAATAACAGAACGAAAGTAGGTACTTTTATAGGTAGTTTTCCTTACGTAGATACAAAGTGCAATTTATTTTTAAAACAACCTAATGCACTTAGTGTCCCAAGCTACTTAAGATACCAGTGGAAACTTTTATGTTAAAATATAAAAATTGTAGCCTTTTGTTGTTTAAGAACAATAATAAAAATTGTGAAACTAAAGGAAGTCTATCTTTTAAAATTAGATACACAATTGTATTATATCTATTGATTTTTTAGCTGTGTGATGAGGCCAGTATTGGCGCAGGGATAGGTAGCTCACTCCAAGATATGAAATATCTAATATTTTTATTTTCTATGATCCGGTGACAAGACAAAGCGCAGCATTGAGTGCCATGCCTTATCATGCAATGCCTCCAGAATTTGGCGGTAAATTGGGAACAGAGTGTCTAAACACTAAATACCCTCTGTCTACTTTGTTGTATACCTCTGAGCTTAGCGAGTTACCGCTGTCTTATATGTGTATGTTAGATTATTTAATTAAAAATATAAACGTTTAATTTACTTTACCTGTAGCTCATGAGAGATTTGATTACAGAGGTTCTCCAATATTAAGGGTCTATTGAAGTTCCCTGTCATTGTGCTTTGCCATTTGAGAATGTTACAACTGTAAAGTATTGAGAACGACCTTTTCGTGTTTTCTAAGAAACTAAGGTAAAAAGTTGCTAGAGCTAAGTTGTTCACTGGAAGTTGACTGGTGAAACCAGAGTGAACTGTTTGAGTGATATTTTAGAAACTTTGAAACCTTTTACAGGTGTTTTAAGATACTGAGAATAGTGATGATAGATAGAACTAGAAATAAACTTTACATTTTGTATCTTTGGACCTCTACATATGTTAATGAACTTGAGCACAATTTTAGTAAATTTAAATTTAGCTTAACACTATATCACGTATGTGACAGGTTAGGCAGAGGAAACTTAGTGTTCAGAAACTGCTCTCCCCACTTTCCGCCTAATTCTGGTGGGCATGGTATATTGAGTTACGTATCAAATTATCATATGTGTTATGTATATTATCAAAGCAAACATCCATAAGCAAATACCGAAACTCAAGATTTCACAAATTAGCAATAACTGTAGCGACTGTAATTAGATTCACATTTAATCACAGAGCACACACAGCACGAGCTAGTTCACTAATTTGGCTTAACCCATTTGGAGCTTTAGCTCAAATGTTAGTTTACGATAATACGTTTGTACGAGAGTATTTAAGAATAGGTTGTATATAATAGAAATGAAATATTAGTATCCATATTACATACAATGACTACGAAAACTTATAATAAAACTTCTGTCTTTCACTATGTGCATAACAAATACCGATAATTAATTCATTATACTAATAAATATATATATATATATATATATATATATATATATATATATATATATATATATATATATATATATATATATATATATAATTTTAATTCCTGCACGCTATTCGAACTAGCAGCGGTGCTTACTTCTGCCTCTCTACGAACAATATCTCGTATTCGGGCAGAATGTGGAGAGTGAAATGTCTTCAGTCCTTTTTACTTCTATTATATTAATAAAACTCCTGTCATACACCGATTGTTGTGTCTTAAACTTTCATTCAGCTACACACATACGTATGTATCATGTACATCATTTATATTGTCATACTAATTTGACAAATATGACAGTTTATGAGGCTGTTGTGGCGCAGCGGCACAAGGGTGTGACTGTAACGTAACGGTTGTAGGTTTGATGTCCACTAGAGGAAGTGAAATATTTATTTACATTTATATTTCCATTTCTTCGCTCTGGTGTCGAGGAAAAGCGTGGCGTTGAGTTCTGCCACTCAACACGTAATACTTTCAGAATTCGGCAGAAATTGGGGAAGTGTCTTAACTTTAGGTTCCCTCTGCCTATCCTGTTGTGTGCGGGATTCAGCGTGAAGCTGATGTATTTATGAGAATAAATTTAGATGAAACTTTACAGTAATATAGCATATACACACATCAGAATACATATAGGTTAAAATTTTTGTTAATAATTCGTAAAAATAATTGGTTAGTATAAGAGTGAAGTCGCGTTTGGGTCGGTAGCTAAAATAAATTTGCTTTCTTTGTTTATTTACATAAAACGCGAAGTTAGGTCCGACACCCGACGTGAAATATATTTAAATAAATGGAAATTAGACATCAGTATGATATTCATATCACATATATTTCTACACAAAAACATGTCACTTTACAGTATTGTTATATTTTAAATAATTTAGTTTAATAATAAAATAAATAAACAATTTTCTTATATTAAATAATAATATTTAAGGCCATGAGGGGCAAACAAAGTGAATGTAAGCGCGACAGGTTTTGGGGTCGACTCCCACTCGAGGACATGAGATCTTCAATATTTTCATTGTCTTCGCTCTGGTCTAGAGATGTGAACCCTACTTGCAGAATTCAGCGGATAGTAGGGAACTGAGTGTTTTAATACTCTACTTATCCGCTGTGTGCGGATAAGTAGAGTAGAGTAAGCGTGCCACTAAAAAAAGTACAAATGGATCTGTATTTTTAATGTTAGATAGAACAAGCAATTAATCTTCTCTGCAGCATTCCCTCTCTAATGAAGTGGTTACAATGCACTGCAGGCAGTTAGTCCTATAAAGCTCGAGTACGGACTTATGGTTTCATTTATTAATGACACGTACACTATGTTTCATTAGATAGCTATTTAATTAAGAAATATAACTAATGGATTATATTTATTTACATGGAAATGTTTTTTATAACATAAACTTAGAGATTATTTGTAGGCCGTCATGTCATAAGTCTTGTCGAGGCCCAGTGATTGAAATTGAAATTAAATATTTAATATTTTAATTTTCCTCGCTCTGGTTACAAGGAAAAGAAAGACACCGCAGCGGCGTTGAGTTCCGTCACTTAAGACGCAAAACTTTGAAAATTTGTCATAAAGTGGGGATGGAGTCTCTTAATACTGTGTTTTCTCTATTTAGCCTTCGGTGTACGAGATACAAGGATGTGACTGTAACGAGACGCTTGTGGGTTCAATTGCTTCTGGAGGGAATGAATTATTATTTAATACTATTTTCATTTCTTCGCTCTGGACCAAGGCCGCCGAAAAACCCGTCGTTGAGTTCCGCCACTCCACACGCAATGCCTTGAAGAAATCGGCATAAAGTGGGGAAAGGAGCACCCTAAAAATCCCTTTGCATGAGGGATACAGTGTAAAGCCGATGATCTTAGATAAAAATTATATTTTATGCTTCAAGCTTTATAAAATATTTACTATCCATTATAATATTATCTAACTAAACGAAGGTAGCGACTCTGCGACGCTTCATATCAAGGAAATTACCAATCCTCGTCCTCTCATAAATATTAGCTTTAGAATGAAATTTAATACCACTACCCTAAACGATACGACGTTGAAATCACTTTCAAACGGTAGGTTATTATTTAAAATATTATTAAATAATATAATGCAAGAAAATTCTTTATGTGTAACCGACTTTAATTTTGACTTTATCATATAGGTGGGATGAATATGTTATAATATTAGGTTCAATAAAAAAAATGTAAAAATCTAAGACAAATTTAAGTTCTTTAATGATATATCTTCAGCTGTGGATTTCTACTGTACAGAGAGTGGATAAACAAGGCTTTGGGCTAGGTATTGTGCTATGGAACAATTGTTAGCTAAAATAAAATATTAAGATATGCATCTAAGGAGTTAAAAATAATTGAAGTACTAATAGTAGATGTTTGAACAGATTGAAATCTAGGGTTATCTATTAGGGACATAACAACTTTGTATATTTATATCAACGCACCCTTAAACTTTTTTACTAAATCGTTAATGTTATGACATTTGTTAAAGTCAACATTTTTATTATGGTAAAGTTCACGAACTAGTAACGTTTAAAAATAATTAAAAAAGACTACCGAAATTCTGAAACGGTGGTCGCAACTTTAAGAGCGCTTACTCCATTTTCGGCCGTAGCTCACTTCTGGCTCAATGGCTTTGTTAATAAGGAAAATATGTGTTATAAGTCAGCAACAAACCCATATGTGACACCGTTGTATCCGCAAAAAAATACTGTTTGGTGCGGTTTTCATGCCGGAGGTATGATTGGGCCGTATTTTTTCGTGGAAGAAAACGACCGTCATGTTACCGTCGATAGAGAGCGCTATCGTGCTATGTTGGAAGATTGTTTGTGGCCAAAATTGAATGGACTTGACATCAACGATATGTGGTTTCAACAAGACGGAGCCACTAGCCGCGGAGAGCTAAATTGAGCTAAATTGTCATGTCCTTAATGGAAAACCCGATATAAGTTAAACTATTTTTAAATATTTGAACAGGTTTTTTATTAATATGACTTTAAATTATAGTTTAATGACTCTAAATGAATAATTAAGAATAACGACACTCAACACGCAACGCGACGGTTGTGGGTTCGATTCCCACTCGAGGTAGTCAAATATTTATTTACGTTTATATTTCTAAAAAGTTTAAAACTAGTAGTCTAAAAAATTATAAAACTAGATAAAATATGAATATAATGCATATTCCCGTGCATTCGACCGATAAATAGGTGGCATAGGTGGTGGCAAAAAATGACGTTTTTTTAAATTCAGAATTTTCTGGAAAATTCTACACATTTGGCAACTATTGGTGGCAGTAGAGCGATGACGCTGATTGAAAATTCCCGCCCAACGTTATGTGTTTAAATCGTTCCTCCATCAATCCTCTTTAAATTCAATTCACAACCTTACTCTCAAATTGCTCAGTGGACATTTAAACGTGAATTCCTATATGCGGTTATCATTTTTATCTCAAACACAATTTTTATATTTAATAAAAAGTGTACATAGGTTTTTTATTCAGTAATTTTCGCATATAACCCGCATGTAGGAAAGTAGGTAGAGGGAGCCTAATGTTAAGACACCCTGCTCCCCAGTTGCAGCCGAAACCTAGAGGTATTGCGTGTTAACTAGCGTAACACCAGACAATAGAGCGAAGAAAATAAATTACAAAATATTTTATTTCCTTGAGTTGAAATAGAACCCACAACCAGTCGCGTTTACAGTCATGTAAAACTATGTTATATATGAAGCATATATTATGATTATTTTGAATAAACAGTTTTCTTTAACTTCACGTTGCATCCCGCACACAGCAGGGTAGACAGAGGTAAGACAGTGTTAAGACCCTTTGTTCCGCACTTTCCGCCGAATTCTGGAGGGATTGCGTGTAAAGTCGCTCTGTGCCTCGACACCAGAGCGGAGAAAATGAAAATATAAATAAATGTAAATAAATATTTTATTTTCTCGAGTGGTGATCAAACCCACAAGCCTCGTCGCGTTACAGTCACACCCTTGTGCCCCTGCGCCACGAAGGCCTCAATTAACAGTAATTGGTAATAATCGCAGAACATATTATTATAGTATGAGGGATCACGTAATGAGCCCTGCTTAATTAAAGGGCTAACCGCATTATGTATTCCGGTTTACGTAATGACTAACATATATGGTAAAATATTGTATATATATTATTAAAAATATCAGCTTCACGCTGTATCCCGTACACAGAAGAGGCAGAGGGAACCTAGTGTTAAGATATTCCGCCGAATTCTGGGGGCATTACACATAGAGTGACCGAATTAAAAGCCGCGCTTTATTTCGACACCAGAGCGAAGTAATGAAAATGTTATAAATTTAATTTTTCCGAGTGGGGATCGAAGCCATGTCCAGTTACATTTACAGTCAGTCACGCGCTTGTGGCGCTGAATCACGACTTGTCTCGAACATACATTCAATTCATATAACTGATACTGATACTATTTACCAACTGATGATTCGATAGAAATATTGTATTTCGAGTAAAATCTTTTGTGTTTTATTTTTAATAGGGTCACTCAGGGGTATTGTAAGAAAAATTTGCGCATGATAGTGGTTATGGAATAAGTAAATAAATAAAGAACGGTTTCTTTTATACATAGTTACGGAAAAACAAGTAAATTTAATATATAAATGTTCTACATAACATTTTTGCATACATGGAGCGTGTCTCTTTTATTACATTTAAGAAATTACGGGTTTTTATTAACATGAAATTTTACCTTAAGATTACATGTTTATTTTTATTACATAAAATATATTACATTATACAATTTAATTGACTTACTTTAAGCGATTCAGGAATCATTTTTGAAGGGTACCCCCTTTCCAAAATTATCGGAAAAATATTTTTTTTTCGAACATGAGGTTCACGCTGTTAGCCTTACTTATTTAGAAAATGTGTAAAAATGTGAACGTAGCATAGGTTTTTATACGTTTTCTGAATAAATATTTTTCTTTCTTAAGTGTGAAATAACACTTAAAAAATTGTTAAAAAATATTTAAACTTGACTCAATATATAAAAAAAATAGCGAAATGTTATCTAATACTAAACTTGAAAACGGACCCTACTACGTATAGGAATTTTCTATTGGAAGTAATCAAATGAGGTCTTGCGTCTGCAGCCGCTCAGATTGAATGATTCCCTTTAACGACTATTAGGGAGCCCTTCGCTCGAATTTAAAATTACAAATCTAATTCGTCATTAAAAGTTTCCTCTTAAAATTGAATTACTTACAACTTTAGTAAAGACCCAGTGACAAGTTCGAATTAAGCAATTTTATATAAAATGAGGGTAAACTACTTAATTAGCTTAGCCCATAAAAAATATTGTTTTATTATATATATTTGTTATTTGGTTTTGCTCTTTAAATATCATATATGCTTGGTTGGATGAAAACTTATTTTACATACTTTTCCACTTTCCGCTGAATTATTCGAATCAGTGTTGAGTGGAGGAACTCAGCGCCGGACTTTCTTGCATTGATGCCAGAACAAAGAAATGAAAATATTAATAAATAATAAATAGGGATTGAACCCACCAGGTTCCCTTTTTTCTACCTTGCATAACTATATAGCCTTAAAATAGCACGCAGTCGTATAATTATCATCACTACAAAAATAATGGCGAGGTCAGTGGTTGCGCAGGAGTACAAGCGCGTGACTGAAAATGCTACAGGTTGGGGGTTTGATTTCCACTAGAGGAAATAAAGTATACTCGTATAATATTTTCAATTCTTCACTCTTTAAAATAGGGTGTGTCTACACTACGTTTATGCTAGGTTCTCAAGCAATGTGCGGGATACGGACGTGAAGCTAAAAAGATAACAAAAATATATCAGTATTAGTTTCAGAAAATATATTACGTTTTCGTTTGTATACTGCAGTATACGGTAGTCCACCGCAAACCATTTCGGAATGCCGAATGAATAAATGGCTAAAGCGTCTCTGTGCATTTGATAGTACAAAAACATTATTGTGCCGTTAATGTTTTTGTACAAATAATATTGGATGTTGTAGTATTCGTTTAAAAAATACATACTTTTAATTATCAGTACATTTTTTTTGTTTCACTCTACATCTCTCGTAAAGCAAGGTAGAGAGAGAACCTGAGAAACTAATGTTACACTATGTTCTCCAATTTCTGCATTTCTAATTCCGTATTTTCGATACTTGTTTTATATTAATAACAAGTTTTCCTATATTAGACTTTATTAAGGTTTCTTTTTATAACTCGTGTTGTTTATTGCAATACCCATATGAGCGTCGAATATGAGAAAAACGTTAAGTTAAATATTTGCCAGTTATAGTAAGCCGCCCTTCACATCGTAAAATAAAATAGGTAGATAATAGATGTTAAGGGACGCCATTGTTTCGAAGTCGGTAAAATATTTTTGATTTTGATATGACACATAGCAGGGTAGGTAGAGGGAAAATAGTATTAAGATACTCCATTTCGGCAGTGGCGGAACTTAACGCAGCGCTTTGCCACAACACCATAGGGAAGAATTTATTTAATTTCCTCAATTAGGAATCGAACCCAGAACTTATTGCATTCACATTTACACGATTGTGCCACTGCACCTCGGACTTCGGATAAAGTATAAATCTCAGTAGTAATATTATCTAGTTAGTTAAAGCTCAACGTCATGTTTCGCTGTACAGTCAGTCGTAACCCCTTAAATTTTCTATTTCATGAAATTTTAATAGGTATTAACTAATTTAAATAAAAATATAGTATAGCGAGCAATATTTATTAATACCTGTCGAATATTGATGCCTCTCTGAAAATGCAATGCAAGAGCAGAACTTTTTATCTTTGTTTTTCGCATTTGGAGCGCTTCAGGCACCCCAATGTTTCCAGAGTCAATCTATTTTAATTGAAATATTGAAAATACAAATGCTTACTGAAGAAAAAGCTTCTTATATATGTAAATATTATTAAGCAAAAAATGGTAAGAATTAATAAATGTAAGAAAAGTTGCCCTAAGTTTCGTATTATTTTTTCGTATCAAAGAAAATTTACAACTAAATCGATTCGAGAACCAATTTGGAAAGGCGAAAGGAAAAATCTTAAGAGCAAATATTTGAAACCACTCAATCAAAATATGTCATTCAGTGCAATTTCTGGTAATATTTTAAATATTCTCCATAAACCCAATTTTTAATTTTCACCATTATGAACGTAGGCGATCATAGTAAGAAAAATATTTTATATTGAAAGAAATAAGAATTGCGCGTTGAGTGGCAGAACTCAACGCCACGCTTTATCTCAACACCAGAGCGAAGAAATGGAAATATAAACGTAAATAAATATTTCACTTCCTTGAGTGGGGATCGAACCCACAACCGGCGCGTTACAGTCACACCCTTGTGCCGCGGTTCCACGACGGCCTATTATAATATAAATATAAGAGTATTGATATCTCAGTACCATCTGACAACTTTGAACAATATTTTATTTAAAAAATATGTATTTTTTTTTTCTATTATAATGTAATCGACTTATATTATATTTATAAAATGATAATTATATTTATAAAATGATATTTTTCTTTTTGCAAATAAAGTACCAAATATTTATTTACATTCTCTTTGATAAATAGATAATATAGATATTGAACGTTATAAAACGTACAAAGTTAAGCGCCATTACGACTGCACTCTCATAAGTGCATATTACCCATTGGGATGTCCCACTTCGTGTAATTGGAGCATCAATATTCGATTGTACGAGCGCTGTGCATAATTTACTACCTCTCGTGCTGCCGCACCTTCATATTTCTGAACGTTTACCATTTATTCTAATTCACAGCGCATCCATTCCATACGCTTCTACGATTACATAGGTAATATTTTAAACGTGATGTACAAAATATCTCGAGTATATCTTATGACTATCTAGTTCGAAGAACCAAAAATATGTTTTCTTTTAATATACCGAACAAATATGTGGAAATGACAAAGATAACCTTCGGATTTCCACATTCAGCCCGTTTTATAGATTTTTCGTGCTAGATAGTAGAATGTAATGATACACTTTGTGTGAAAATATCTATCAAAATTCAATACATAAAAATGTGCCGACAAATGGAGACATGAGTGTTGTTTCAAGAGATTTCACTTCTCTGCCTATCTATGTATCTTTATAAAAACTTTAATCAGCTTCATGCTGTATTTCATATATAGCAGGGTAGGCAGGATAGGTATAGGTACGGAGAGTCTAGTGTTAAGACACTCGCTATTTTCCTTATTTTTATTTATTGTTGTGCCAGAGGGATGAAATGAATAAGTCATGCCCACTCGAGGCATTGAACCCACAGCCGTCACGTCCTTGTGTCTCTGCACCATGACAGCCTAAAAATAAAAACATTATTAATTTCTAATTGCCAAAATACATTACACAAATTCATAACTGAATTTATTTATGTGATATATTTATATTGGAACCTACAGAAATCGAATGAGACCTCGCTTGCTGTGAGTCAATATTGGTTGAAAATTGTGTCGATCGGCGTCCAGTCATTTAATTGTCAGATTCGAGTCGACAGGCCCTCGTCGCCCACCGTACAGTACGCGCGTGCACAGATGTACCACATGCTGATTGACTCATATTTTTACCTTTGTTAACTGGACAGTGTTGAATTATTACAGAACTACTCATCCCTCGAAATATATTGAAAATGTATGGATGTGACGAAAATGTACGTACTTATTTTAAGATCATTCTGAAGAATGTAGGATATGATTATTAGTTATAAGTGACTAAGCATACATTTTTTTGCTTATATAGCAACTGCACATGCATGCAAACTTTTCATATATCTTGTAAGACAAAAAAATCAGTTTTCCTAAGCCACTAAATATATTTTTTCCCTTTTTGCTATATCCCGCTCATATAAGGGCAGGCCGAGGTAACAAAATATTGTAAAATATCGTTCCCTTATTTCTACCGAATGAGGGAGGCATTGCGTGTTCAGCGGCGGAACTCAACGTCGTACTTTGTCTCGTAAAAAGGAAATAAAAATCTCAAATATTCCTTTTTCTTATAATTTGAGTGGCATATAGCTGGTTATGAACAAATTATAAAAAATCAAACAAATTCTTCAAAATTTATTCAATTTATATGTTTTATTTATATTTTCACTTTCCTCACGTGAATGTCATGAAAGAGTTCTAGGGCGAGCGCGGTCTTGAAACCCACTTAAGTAGCGAGCAAGTTAGGGTTTGCGCAAACGTAAGAGTCGTTTGTTTACGGCTCTTTTGTATACTTTTCGTGTACTTTTTTCTAAATAAAGTGGACCGTTTCCATAAAAAAATGTATAGATGACAATTTACTTTTTTCTTATGTAAAAATATCGGGTTTCTATTTTTATCTTCCACATAAAGATTTTGAATTTTTTTTTCTTTTTTGTTTAACACTGTATCCCACATGCAGGTTAGGCTGAGGGAGTGTTCTAGTTTTAAGACACTCCGCTCCCGACTATTCGCCGAATTTTAGAAGATTTTTCAATAGTGGAACTCTCTACCCCGCGCTTTGCATCGACACCAGAATGAAGAAAATGGAAATATTCAATATTTCATTATCGAGGGAGAGTCGAACCCACCACCTGTCTGTCGTGCTTACAGACACTCATTTGTGCCCCTGCTTTATATTATAATAATATGAAGTTATATTACTTTCAAAATATAGGTATAAATTAATTTTAAAACTGGTCGAATGTCCCGTCTTAAAAGGTTATAAATGCAATTTCTTAAACAAAACAAGCTGAAATATAAAAATTAAGAATAAATATTAAGTATATAGTTTTACGTCATATCCATATATTTTAAGTAGCGGTTTATCTCGGGGATGATGCAATGTTCTTATTTTACAGAAAGTATTCTTGCGGAACTCGCTGTTTCAAGGAGGATATTGTGTTTGTTGGACCATTTCCAGATAATTGTATCTACAGTCGAGTGAACCCTAGCAGGACTTATACGTACACTTCAACTTAAGTGAACCCTGTAATTGTGTATATACTAGGCTTACACTTTAACAGTAGGCTTACTTAACTGTATATGCGTTTATTTTATATCTATCGTGTAAGTGATGTCATTATGACATATTTAAACATCTTCTGGTATATATAATAGAAATTAAAGAATATTTTAATGAAAACATTAGAAATAAAATTATAATATATTTCAATTATGCCAGATGGTTGCCTAATAAGCTTCCGATATAGAAATTTACTTTTGTGAATAACTAAATCGGAATATTCAATTGCGCACATCCTATTTAGTCCTATGTTACGGTCACTTGAGAAGAAGGGACAGTGACATCCATCGATTTCAGTTAAAAGGAATTTAAATTGGGTATGTGAGGGTCTGTTGGAGTGTCAGGTTTCTCTAATTGGGTACAGTTTAGTGTTGATACCAGATGTTGCTCTATACAAGATGGTTAGTTAACTATTACGGTTAGGGTTCTCAACCTTCAAATAAACAAATACATCTATTGTTGTCTGAGAAAATATGAGTTGGAGAACTTTTGAAATTAAACTTTGTCGTTTTCTTCTTTCATCTTTCACATTAAAATAATCAGTTTATTCATAGTAAAGACATATTGAGAAAAGTATAAATTGACGTATCACATTACATCATCAGGACGGAGTAAAGACCTAAAATTATTATATTAATAAAAACTTTCTGCATATGCATAGGTACCTTCCGATGTTTGTGATTTTTAGTATTAGAAATTGTAAAAATGTCATATAACATTTTTTTTTGGTAAAACTTTTTAGGTTTCCAAATTGAATGGCTTTGGTAAATGAGAATTCAAGAGTTACTAATAGCCCGCTGAAGCACTGAAAAAAACATTGTTTATATAAAATTTCTGTGTTATGAAAATATATAGGGTATTTTCCGTCGACCTAAAATTGTGAAATTTAGCAAGAAGTTAGAATTAAAAAGAAAAAAATATAGAAAATACTTCATTAAGAAAAACATTTAGTAAAGAGAAAAACATGATAAAACTGCCATACGTTTATTATACACAAAATTAGTAGTGCATGCGCTCGCAGACTTTTCTCAACTTTTACAAATTGTACTATTATCCTGAAAATAGTACAGAACCCGTCGTGGGAAAATCCCACTCATACTAGACCGATATTTTTAACTTTACTGCTTTCAAATCGATACTTTTGTGTACCACTTGAAATTTTAATCCATAGAATATTTTTCAAACACTTAACAAGTGAGTAAGAAACACAAAATAATTTGTGTATTGATGGATAAATAAACACACGTACGATATGTCATATAAAAGTTTACCTTTTTTATCTCTTACTTCTTGAGACCGTTGTAGCGCAGTAGCGAGACTGTACAAGCGACTGGTTGTAGATTCGATCCCTACTCGATAATTAAAAATTTATTAAAATGGTGGAAAATTATACACGGAGTATCCTAACACTAGGTTACCTCGACCTATTCTGTTGTATGTGCGATACAGCATGAAATTGATATAAATTTTAAATTCAATTCTTACTAAGCAGCCAAGAGTAACGATTGTTACAATTGTATTAAATGAAAGCTTTGCTATTTCGAAGCTCGAGTGAAATGTTTTAAGGAGTACTATATAAACTGCACATTTCTTCGTATTAAATACTATTTTATTGTTCAGTAGTTCCCGTGCGTGCTTGAATAATTTTTTCCTACACTTTAATATAGTTTCAAACTGTCGTACAAGATATTTTTTTATACTAGACTAGCTGCCTGCCAGCGGCTTCGCCCGCTAGAATTACATAATTATTCATTAAATAAACAGAATTGACTAACAGTCATATGTGTTGATGTCAATGATTAAATTAATTTACTCGTTCAGAAATAGCCTTAAGTGTTAAATTATTGATTTGTGGAAGGATTTATAATATTCTTTGTAAAATAACTGTAATGATTGCATATTACAAAAAAGAACAATAATTAATCGAATATAGAATCGAAAATATTTAATGAAGTACCTCCTCCTTGTCTTAAAATTCGGTTAAAAATATCTATCACAAACCAATTCAGATTTATTGGATTGCTTTATATTGCAGGCAAACTTATGCCTTGAGTTTTATCAAATGCCAATAACTTTTTTTTAGTAAACCGATTTTGATGAAACAAATTTAAGATGTTAATTTGAGTTAAAAAAAGAGCAAATGGTGAAAGTTCGAAGTAAATCGGTTCTGTAGTTTCGACGATAAGCATGACCATACATACAGACAGACATACAGACGAACACACAGACAGACATTTAGACAGACATATAATAAATAAAAAAAATACTTTTTATTACTTTTTTTAAGTGTCCCTCTATCCATTTCAG
>DWGR01000323.1:0-24991 GCA_018247715.1 Heliconius burneyi | reverse complement strand
ACTTCACGCCGGTTTTAAATGCCGGGGGTGGTAATTATCCGGTCGAGTCTGCCCATGCGTGTCGCCATTGCTGGCGGCGTGACTCTCCCACTCGTAATTTAGTCGCCTCTTACGACACCACCAGTACTAGGGTGATCCTTTTCGAAGCCGGGAACGGCAAATATATATATATATTGTCTGTGCATTAAGTATTTTTACCTGAAATGGATAGAGGAACATTCGCTGGAAGGATTTTTTTTTGTCTGTCTGTATATATGATTACGTTAATCTCATGCAATTATTATAGTTATTTTACAAAGAATATTACAAAGCTTGCTATCAATGTCTCTTACCCAAATCAATAATTTAACATTTAAGGCTGTTTCTGAACGATTAAATTTAATTAGTCATTGACATCAACACTTATGACTGTCAGTCAATTCCGTTTATTAATTGACTAATCATGTAGTTCAAGTGGGCGAAGCCGCTGGCAGGCTGCTAGTGTTTTGCTTCTTAGCGTAACGCTATATCCCGCAAACAGCAGGGTTGGAACTTAGTGTTACGATACATCATTCCTCATTTTCTACTACGTTCTGAGGCATCCGGGAAATTAAAATCTCGCTTTGCCTCGACACTAAGGCGAAGAAATTAAATAATTAAATATTTAATTTCCTCGAGTGACAATCGAACTCACAGCCACTCGTGCTCTCAGTCATAAACACGCATCAATGGCCTCATTCTCTTAATACATTTATGTCATATATTTACCGTGTAAACATTTTAATATATGAATTAAGTTGTAAAATAGTGCATACGAGGCCGGCGGCGCTTGTTGACAAAACAATAATAACGGCTTCCAGGGAACCGCGGAAATTATCTCACATGAGCGTATTATGTCTAATAAAATATAATTATCCGTTCTTAATGAGCTCGCAAGCTGAAAACACTGAAGAAAGTATTTCTACTGGATAAAACGAGGAGCTTTATATCAGTATTTGTTTTTTTTTTGGGATACCTAATGTTAGGACACTCCGTTTGACACTTCCGTTGCCTACTTTCTGCCGACATCTCGTGGAACTCAGCGCCGCGCTTCGCCTCATTTCCAATAATAATATACATTACAAAGGCCGTCGTGGCGCAGCGGCACCACGTGTAGTGTATGACTACTGACTGACCAACGCGACGGTTCAAATTCAAATAATTCTATTCAAAATAAGAAGATACAAGCTTCATTTTTTGAACGTCAAACAATCTACCACCTTTACTTTACTAAAGTTAATGCCTCAGACCTGAGAAGAACCGGCGCAAGAAACTCAACGGGACTTTTTTTTAAGTCAATTTTATAGAACATTTAATCATTTATGACAATGATACCTTTGAAACAGGCTGGAGCGAGCATTTCATTCCCAAGGCGTGTTATCATTTATAAAATAATTAATTTGGTAATAACCTTTAACACACAAACGTCTTTTCACAATTTTTTTGAATTGTGATACCGGAAATTCTCTGACGTTTTCTGGGATCCTATTGTAAAAGCGTACTCACTGTCCCATAAAAAAATACAGATTCGATGTAATCGAGTCACAGGTGCACTAAGTTTAAACCTATTTCTAGTATTAATATTATGACAATCGAATCGGTTGTGGGTTCGATCCCCACTCGAGGAAGTGAAATATTTATTAACGTTTATATTTTTCTTCGCTCTGGTGTCGAGGTAAAGCGCGAGTGCTGGTACTAAACACGCAATGCTTCCAGAATTCAGCAGAAAGTGGGGGAATGGAGTGTCTAACACTAGGTTCCCTCTGCCTACCCTGCTGTGTGCGTGCGAGCGTGAAGCTGATTCAATGTTATTTTAATGCCAAATTTGAGAAAATTATCTCATCTCAATATTATTATAATATCTATTAGCTACACTGATAATATTATCTAGATTGTATGATATAGAATTTATATCTTACAATTTACAATCACTTACGCTAAATATTCAACAAAACCCAAACCCTACACAAAAGATTAATCTTTATCGTATACATAATATTATTCATTTTTACTTATTATTTATATCAGACTTGAAGAGAAAAAGATCTACATGGAACATTCATATTAACTTACAATAACCTTTTCCACTTGTTACTCTTGGACAGAAAGCGCGTCTACCTCCACCTTAAAGGCCGGCAACGCACCTGTAACTCCTCTGGTGTTGCACGAGGTCGGGGGCGGCGGTGATCATTTGCCCTCGGGTGACCCGAACGCTCGTTTGCCTTGTCCTTTTACCATAAAAAAAAAAAAAAAAAAAGATCAGTGATTAACGGGATTCTACACAATGGCCTTCAAAGACGAGCTTATTTTTATATTCTGGCACAATGTTGATGTTTTATAATTGGGTAAGATTGAAAAATATAAACTGTGTAAAATTTGTAAAAAAAAAATTTCACGCTGTATCCTGCATGTAGTAGAGGGAGCTTAGTGTTAAGAGTTCAACGCAGCGGCTTTGCCTTAAATATTTAATTTCTTCGCACCAACAAGTTTGTACCACTGTGCCACTGGCCTCTGTTATCTTTATTATTATTTAAATATATAACATAATAAAACTTCATATACTACTATAATATCAACAATTTGTAAAATAAAAGTAATACATATGTAGTGCACATAATGCAAAGCATTCTGAACTACAAACGCAATGGGCGTTTGGCATATTCCATTCTATAATTTTATTTTTTAATTAGAATATAGCACAGAATGTGATATTTATTGTAAGAAGACCAAAGCTTGGCTAAAATTTCCTTTTTAAAATTACTCTTACAATTACGACCTTTTTAACGTATGAATTATTTGATTTAAACTTTCTACGAATTGTCTAAAAGCTCTTCCTGCTCTCCATGACTGCAATCAAATATCTAGTAAATACGTAATATATTTTAATTTGCTGCTAAAAGATGCATGAATATGCATTGGCATCCTGTTTTTATTATACTGTTGCTTCTGAAAGCACTTTTTGTAATTAACATACTGGCAAACCCCTTTCTCTTTCAATATAGGTAGAATGGACGACTAAAACGTATACGGTCCTGCATTAAGAGGATCCATTAAAAGCAATTATTATAATATTATAATGTATGGAGTTTCATAAAACAACATTTATAATAGAATGGGGTATTGAGGCTGCCGTAGCGCAGTGGTACAGAGGTGTGACTGTAAACGTGGAGGTCGTGGGTTTAATCACCACTCGGAATCGCTCTGGTAATAAGGTAAAGTGAACCCGAACGTTACGCTTTAACAAAGGTTCCCTCTGCTTACCCTGCTGATCATACACCAAGCTATAATTTTTGAAGCTAAAAAATTTTTATAGATCTGAATAATAAAATTTAAATTAAGTACAAAATATTATGAATCAATTTTGTTATTAGGATTAATGCCAGATAGACGTCCAATCTTACATATTATAGGCGTGTTATTTATGTAAATATATCAAAATAACATGATAAATTATTCAATATTTATTACTATAAACTCTTAGGTAGTAACGAATTTCAAATGAAAATACTGGATTAATATGCGCAGCTTATTATGACTGAAGTTATCTGGCGTTTCATTTGCATATTATCAGATCCATCGACGTGGAGACTACGCGGCGCAAATAGAGCGTTCTTTGAAAATTCACCCATTCATTATTTATTTTTATTATATTTTAGGTTTTAATTATGATTTGGTTCAAATATATAATATTTCAAATATATATATATATAATTATGCATATTTAACTCTTATATATAGCTATAGCCATCCACGACTAAGGGATAAGTCTCTCGCTCTATCTCAGAAGTTCCTGAGATAAGCGCATTCAGGCAAACAATCTCTTCAGTACCATTATTATTATAAGACTAATATAATATAAAATAAGTACAATTTTATATCGAACCATAAATCCAATATATATAACAAGACTTCACTCGCAGTCTCAGTTAGAATTTCCATTCATAATCACTCCTTGTAAGACATAACTGACGCTTACGCTATCAGAATACCCGAGCCAAATTACTCCTGGTCTGGCCCGAGTCGCCCAACTTGCATTTCTAACGTTGAAATTAATATACAGACTTAGTGTACAGTATTAAATAATATTATCCTCAAATTCGTTTTTTTTACATTTTTGTTATCTTATTCCAAAATTAGTAAAGAAAAACTTTTCAGATAAAAATTTGAACGTAACGGTATTTGAAGAAGATCATAGTTATTTAGGTTATTTTTATATATTTTCTAAAAAGTAAATAACGCTATAGTTTTTAATCAAGTTTACTTTGCACAGTCCATTCCATTTCCATTTTATAGAAAAGTTTATTCACAGCTTTATGAGCTTTTAAAACGTATATTAAAGCAGTTTACATGAAAATAATTGCCTGTTGCTAGAGAAATTAGACTTTTTATAAATTTATTTAGTATGCAATATTGAATTGGTTAAAACCTTGTTGGATATACGGTAGTAGTTAAAGGATTTAAGTATTCCTTCAGGTCAGTCGGAGCACGGTGGCACAAACGTGTAACCACGTTGTGGATTCGATCCCCATTTGTGGAAATGAAATCTTCAATATTCATTTCTTCGCTTTGGTATCGAGGCAGAAGGCTGTGTTGAAATCCGCCACTGAACATGCAATTCTTCCAAAAAAGTGAGGGCTATCTTAACACTAAGCTTCCTCCGCCTTCTCTGCTACAGGGAAGAAACAAAAAATAAAATATATCTTTGTCCAGCATGTGGTTACAATTATAAACCTATTTGTATGAAATTTAATGGTTGTTCTGTTTATTGTATATTAATGTTAAATAAAGGTACTTTTATGATAACATGTTTATTTACATAAGTTGCTGAAATGATTCACCAGTGCGCCGTGTACCGCACACGAGGGAATTGGAACACGGGTTAATGTCACTCGGAGCCGTCATAAATATTTCATTCGAAACCCTTTTAAGTTATTACGCATTTGAGGAAAGCTTTTAATAATCCCATGACAAACGCACAGATTGATGGGAAATTGTTGCTTTTATTAATACTTGTATGAACGATATAAAGTTGTATCGTTTTGGGGTCAGTGATAATGCAGGGGCAGGAGCGTGTGACTGTAAATGCGAATAGTTGTGGGTTCCATTATCAATCGAAGAAATGAAATATTATATATTTTCATTTCTTCGCTCTGGTGTGGAGGCAAAGTGCGGTGTTGAAATCCGCCACTCAACACGCAATGCCTCCAGAATTCGGCAAAGTAGGATACAGAGTGTTGTAACATCAGACTCCCTCTGGCTCCCTGACTTGCCTCCGGAATTCTGTTATGAACACTTACAATAACATATTGTTTGTTTCCAGGTTCTTATATATATTTTTAACTTTCCTTAAATATATTAATACTTATCACCTTTATGAAAAGTTAATTTGTTAAGCTAACAATTATATAAATATACTATCGCACAAGTCTACTTAAAAAAAAATGCGAATTTATATCTTTATATATCTTTATAAGTAAACATATAGAACATGGTAAATGCTATAATATAAACATAATACGAAATTACAGAACGTACGACAATAATTCTTAATTTAACGCTCCAATACGTCCACACAACGAAGCCCATATATACTGAGAAAACTATTCAAAAGCAACTTTTTCAATATTTTTATTTCAAAGTTAAAATACACTGAAGTGGTTATAACAAGGAGGTTCATACGAGTATGTATTTAGTCTAAACAAAATTCTGAAAGCTCTTTGTTATTTAACGTTACTAAAATCAACATTACTAAATGTAGATAGATAGGTTATATGTTGCGTCTGTTATCTTCTTTGTTTTAACAGAGTAAAATTTTTTTTAACTTAACGCTGTATCCCGCACACAGCAGGGTAGACAGAGGGAACCTAGTGTTAAGGCACTCCGTTCCCCACTTTCTGCCGAGTTCTGGAGGCATTGAATGTTGAGTGGCAGAACTTAACTCCGCCCTTTCGCCTCAACACCAGAGTGTCGAAATGGAAATATAAACGTAAATAAATATTTCACTTCTTCAAGTGGGGGTTGAACCCACAACCAGTCGAAAGTCGAAAAGATAGTCAAAATATTTATGTTTAATATTAACCATTAAATATTTTATTTATTTTATGATAATGTCACTGAAGATTGATCGGAGGAAATTTTTAATATACTCCGATACATTCAAAATTGGAAAATTCGTTTTCCACTCTTTGCTAATTCAAAAACTAGTTCTCGAAACCCACACACACTTAACTGTGTTTAACGTTACCACATCTTACTTCTACGAACAAAACTTTTAACAAAACTTTTAACCGACAAACATCGCGATACAAATTTTAGATAAAAACTTTGGAAGTCAAATGTTTAAGCATTGAATCAATAGAGATTTCATTCAATTTTATTACTACGAAATAAGGTAAGGTAAACAAATATGCAAATAATTAAATTTCAAACAATCATATTTCTAAACGATTTACAAGCCAATGTACCCGCAAGCATACAATTAGAGCTAAATAATTTCCTATACGAAGGCGTTCTCCGTGCGTATCGTGCGGAACTCGTAAGCGCTGTCGCTCGTAAATCCATTTTGTTTCGCGCCCCCTCAGATTACGCTCATTGTAAACTGATTCAGATTATTGTGTATTAATTTTACAATATATTTCATAATAAGTATGTATATGATTTATTATAGAGATATAATATTTTGTTGTTATTTGATTTTTTTTTCAGGTTCTCGCTTTTACGAGTATTTTGCAAAAGGAACGTAATGTTAATACATGTCGTTTTCTCTTACGGCTCTAAATCGAGACATTGTGTGATGAAAGCCGATATACTATGGAATCATGATCCAGTGGATTCTACGATATTTCTCGATTTCATCATTGACTCCAAAAACAGTGGGTACCTTGCTCAGCATATTTCGTAAGTAAAAAATAGAGTTTTTGTCACTACAAGCACCCAGACCAATCCGACGGCTCAATCAACTTGCCTGATAGAGATATACCGATTTTTGGCGCTAATTTTGAAAGATCCCACTAACTTTCAAGTTAGAGAGTATGCATATTCGTACAGTCTTAACTACATATTAGACTATCAATCCTCAAAATTTCAGCTTTGCTAATATGTAGTATATCCGGGAGCCCTGGGATCTCAGTTTATTAGCATACATGCATTATGTGCTACTTGAGTATAGAAACTACATACGTATTATGTTATATAATAGCGCATCATATTTTCTAATGAAAACTCACACAGAAGTTAATCATCAAAATGGATGCTCGGCTAGGGGGATGTAATGCCTTTGCACTATAACCTAGGTGCTAGTGAAAAGCATGAAAAGGCCATTTTTAATCTCTCAAAAGCCACATCAAACGCTGAGGCTTCACTGTGCTCCATTTTTTTAGTAACATCGTTATTACACACACCATTCATAACACTGATTGCATATATTATTCAACAAAATTAAACATTGAGGCCAGTCGTGGTCCAGGGGTGCAGGCGTGCGGACTGCAAACATAACAGATTATGGGTTCGATTCTCACTCGAGGAAATTAATAATTTTATACTTTCACTTTTTCATCGCCCTGGTGTCGAGACAAACCGCTGCGTTGAGTTCCCTCACAGACAGTCAACAGTCAATGACTCCAGAATTCGGCGGAAATTAGAAAGCGCAGTGTCTTAACACAATGCTCCCTCTGCCTATCTTGCTAAATGAGGCATACTGCGTGAAGATGAAAGAAAATAACAAACAATTTTGATATATAATATACTATGTACAAAAATGTGTTAATCTTATATTGAATGGATGCAATCTATTTGCTACGTTGAAACGTCGTAGTAATTCTACGCTCGCCTACGTCCTACGAGATTGTGTGTATCTCCTGACTAAACATTTGAATGAATGCTAGAGTGAAGAACACGAGAAAGATAGAGAAAGTTATTATACAGATTAAAATAATAAATGCAAACTATATTTATTAATTAGGGAAATAAAAAAAAGATTAAAAACTATCTCGGTTTTTCTGGACTATAAAGTAGTTCAAAGTTGGTCTAAAGTCCAGTGCTTTTCGCAAATATTATGTGAGAGAGCTTTAAACTTAGCTGAGATGAGGTGATTAAAAATATATTTAGACGAGGAATTGAAGAGAAGGAATTGTCACGTGCCCACTGCAGAATAGTCTGGTGTCCATACCAGAATTATTATATTAAATTCTGGTATGGACTTTTTATGATTTAAATAAAAAAGTAAAATAAAGATACTTATACACAAAAGGATTAGTTCGAAACTAAAGTAACGGCCCTTTTTGGAAAATATATCGAGAATGTCTCATGTTAAACATGCATGAGGTTATTCAAAATTATATTAGTAAGACCTCATAGGAGGGGCTAATAATGCCATTAGTCTATGCCTACTACATAAGATAGTCTAGTGTCAATACTAGAATTAATACAAGCAAAAAAACAAGTTTGAATAAAAATACTCTCACAGACAACATTCATTATCAATCATCAGTTCGAACCTAAAGTCAAGCCTGGAAAATATCTCTAGGTATGCTCATGTAACACATGTATTGTCAACAGTCTGTGCTCCTATAAATATATCCCTATATAATGTATTGCAGATTCAGTGCAAAGACCGAAATAGAAAATTATTTCACGTACTTTTGAGGCCATTTTGAGTTGAATTCATCTTCATCATTCATCTCTCTGACAACAGTAACTATTCTACTGCATTTTTAGTATCTTAATCTTAATTAAAACTTTCAAGCTAAATATTAACTAAATCACAAAAACTTCCAAATATGCAACTTCGAGTGTAATTTCACTTCAAAAAACGAGAATGCTAAAATGTAATTAGACATTTTCTCATTTTCGCTAAAATAATAACAGAACAAGTAACGTTGCTCAGAATTTCTTCATAAGTATATTATAAGCTAGCCTTCTGTTGGAAGTTCTTCCATAAATGTATTTCTCTTGGGAGAATAAATGCAATTCGCTAAACTCAATATCTTACGGGTACGTTCTGAGTTCTAACCGAGATCCGAAGCTATCTGTATGCAACTCCATTTAGCCTTTCATGTCATTAATGTTATCCAATTTAGAAGTCAATTGTATCTTTAGATTTAAAATACCTTGCATTTGTCACGTAAATGAGAAAGGGGTAAAAGGTAAGTGGAAGTGAAATATATTACAAAATGTATAACTTTTTGATAATAAATAACACAATGGTCAATTTGTATTTAACAATAAACATTTAGCTATTGAAGATGGTTATTATTGGTGTACCCATTAAATATCGTGTGGTGGTCGCATACGTACGGTACTCGGACATTTGTGCACAAAAACAAATGTAAATATACTTGTATATTAATGTGGTTTTTAGCTTCATGCTTTGTTTTGTTATCAAAGCAAGGGTTAGGCAAGAAAAGCAAGGGTGTAAATCGCACTTAAAATCGCAACTTACCGTCAGTTGCTTAACTTCGGTAATCGGACGGGAACGGTATTCCACGTAGTATGGGCGTTGCCTAGGGTTAGCGGATAGGTTAGTCGACTTCCTCACAGGCAGCCAATTAGTGCTTGCATTTCTTCAGGGACAGAGTACCCTCTTCCCTACCTAACCGGTTTCGCTGTAAAAGCCATTAGGGCTAACAGCATTAACCTCATGTTCGCAAAAAAAAACTATCGGTTTCTGTGCTGCCGCACTACCATGGCCGTACTACTTATTACAACTACAATATAATATTAACTTAATACATTTAATACTAATATCAAATAAAAGAGTGCTTCCTAATAATAATTCCATAAATTAACTTTAATCGAATATCGGACAACCTTGAGTGTATTTAATGCGTGTACATATATATAATATTTGTCCCACTAAATCAAAATACCTGTCCATTTAATATATATCAAAAATCCTATTTGCAATGTCCTGAGTGGCAGGCAGATGCGCCCGAGAGCAACGACGGACAAAGTAAACTTCAGTGTTTGCTTTCAATTAACCTACGATCAACAGCCAGGTCCACTCCATACACTTTTCATGAAACAATTCTGCTGCACTTAATTCAGTTTCTTGTTTACCTACACGTAACAAACTGGTAAATTAAGCTGGGTAAATAATGTGACGACATTAATGACGGATTAAAAGTGATTGTTTCTCAATTATATTATCGATTTGTATCTGTATTTACAAAATTATAACGTTGTATCAATTTTTTTGTTGTAAAGGGATAGCGTACTATTTTTTTAATAGCTATTACTATATAGAGTCCTATAAAAATAAGAGTAAATCAAGTACTGGATTCGTTTGGGAGGTTTCTATTGTAGTGTTATCTTCATATTCAGAAAAAATCTAATGTTAGAACACTTCGCTGTTCTCCCGAATTTCTGACTTTGCCTAACAAAATCGGTGAAATGAAGTGGAGATCAAAACCACTATCATCACATTTGTATAATCAGGCACATAATCGACTGCAAAAATTGCTCAAAAAATATCGATTATCATTAGACAAACAATAATGGAAACTATTTTTACAATAAAGAAATAGAGAAAAGAAATCAGTATAGTTTTCATAAGATTTTGAGATTTACGTACATATTCTTAAACTGAATTATTGCAATTTGCAACATTACAAAGCATAGCGTGACTCAGAACGCCTCCAGCACAATTTAAGTTTGAATTTCCATTTATAAGTGTAACTGCTGTTTGACGCTATCAGGATGCGATGCCAAGTTCCTACTAGATTATACCAAGCTAGCGTTAGAGCTAGTATGAGCCATTCCAATGCTAGGTACGTCGTAAGTCGTAATATTCACATGTGATTTTCTTTTATATTTGCAAATGTGTGCAACTAATACTACTGTACTAGAAATGGTATATTAATCCCCAACATTTTCCTGGAATATGACAGCGACATTAAAAGAGGCAATACTCCAAAAAATTACCAGCACCTCCGGTGTTTGAGAATCCGTCCCTGAATCCACACAGCTCTTGCCACGCTTAACGTGGATTTGCTTAATATCAGGGGAGTTTCATGTGAATGCATCACCATCATGCAGGGCGGCTTGTTATTATTGACGGAGAATTAGATCCGCCCGAGCAACACAGCCTATTTACAATACGCCGGCTATAAAATAGAGCAAAATTATCAACATCTCATACCAGGGTTGCTGTGTTTGCAAGGACGACTTTAATTTACGTCATCCTGCTAATTTCAAAGGTCGACTGTCTGGTTTTATGTTGCTCAGCTGGTGGTGTTCTAGTTTACTTACGCTTACCTATCTCTGAACGCTGACGTTCCCTTAAGGTTCCAGTGCCCATAAAAAGAGTGTTCTCACACTGTGGGCAGGTGGAGAATGGTCTGATGGACGTCATCACTCCGCTCCGCATTTTAAGGAGCGGAGTGGAGTAGTTTTTCTATGCTCAAAAAATATATGGTTTGACATGCAAAAAATCGCAAATAGATATAGACAATTAAATATAGACTATTTTGAAATAGAAATTGTTATATGAATATTATAATTATATGTATTTCAGAAATCATCAAGCAATAATTTGATTGATGATAATGATTAATCACCCAGAACTTCTCAGCTAAACAGTTATAAGAGCTAGAAAGAATATTTGAAATTAAATATTGCTTGAGGCCAGTCGTGGTGCTGGGGCACAAAATGTGACTGTAAAACCAACTGATTGTGGGTTCGATTCCCACTCGAGGAGATGAAATATTTATATAAATGTATATTTTCGTTTCTTCGCTCTGGCATCGAGGCAAAGCGCGACGTTGAGTTCTGCCACTCAACACACAATGCCTCCAGAATACAGTAGAAAGTGAGGAACGGAGTGCCTCAACACTAGGTTCTCTCTGCCTGTATCGCTGTATCTCTGCTGTGTGCGAGATACAGCGTGAAGCTGATTTAATTTTTAATTTATAATTTAATTTAATTTTATAATGATGCTAATAATTTCGCTTTGCTTTATTTGCAATTTTCGAGAAAATTAAACAAATTTGCTTACAAAAGCGGATATTATTATTCACCGTCTTAAATTATTTGTTTTATATCGATACAAACGGCTTATTTTTAGTTATTCAATTTAAACTCCCCGAACGCTTGTTAATTCAAAA
Organism: Heliconius burneyi; assembly: GCA_018247715.1. Taxonomy (NCBI): domain Eukaryota; kingdom Metazoa; phylum Arthropoda; class Insecta; order Lepidoptera; family Nymphalidae; genus Heliconius; species Heliconius burneyi. The sequence continues at coordinate 12,872 of DWGR01000323.1, read as the reverse complement.
GACGCCTTTAACAAAACCTGTTTCTCGTCTACGTTCTACGAACTTGGGATAAGGAAATTAAAGAAAAACTTATTTTGCTGTAAATGAAAACGGCTAGTGGTTGCCACTGCAAATTAAATTATAACTTTCACCCTTCTTAGAACCAAGAATAATTACAAGATAGAATTCTAACAATTTCAATACTAGTTTGCTATCAAAATAAACGTCCTATATAAATAGTACCTATCTATTGTTGCTTATATTAAACAATAAATTCCTGAAAACCATCCGAAAATTTTAATGAAAGATATACTTTCCTTAATATCAGCTTCACGCTGTATCCCGCACACACACACACACACACACACACACACACACACACACACACATACACAGAAGGGTAGGCAGAGGGAACCTAGTGTTAAGACACTCCTTATCGACTAAGAAAAAAATACTTTTATGTTTTTCGAGAACCTAAGTTAACCTAATAATTATTATAATTTAACCTAATAATTATTATAAATTAAATAAAAAATTTAAAAAAAAAACTCAACAAAATCACTTTCACAAGTTTTGTCGAGGAAATTAAATCAAAAAATATTATAAAACCTAATGCCTAAGCGGGTGAGATAAGCGTGTATTTAATATTGAACGCTAATCCCAGTGGACATAACCGACCGCGAAATGGACTCGTGCTCCTCAAATCCACTTTATAAAGTCTACTTTACGCTGGATCTGTTAAATGGCTCGGAATGGAGATCGGTAATAGAAAACGATATCGTCCTATTCATTTCCTTGCTTACAAATGATATTAAAATATTAAAAGTTATGTAAAATGCGTTTTAAGCTATTATACCATATTGATGCAACGCAGTGGTTTTATCACTGTATCCCGCACGCAGCAGGGTAGGCAGAGGAATCCTAGTGTTAAGACACTCCGTTCCCCAGTTTCTGCCGAATTCCGGAGGCATTGTGTGTTGAGTGGCAGAGCTCAACGCCGCGCTTTGCCTCGACATCAAAGCGAAGAAATGGAAATATAAACGTAAATAAATATTTCAAATGACTATAAACGCAGCGGTAGTGAGTTCAATTCCCACAGGAGAGATCGAAAGTTCGATTTAAAGTGTCTGAACACTCGCGGGAAACCAAAATTTTTATAAAATAATATATAGAAAATATAGAGACTAAGAAAAAACCCTTACATCTTAGTAGTATTTATATAAATTAAAGCTAATGCAAAACATGGGAGGAAATTGCACATAAATAAAAGAAGTATTCACTTTGAAAGAACCAGTTTATTTAAATTATCCTGACCTGTATAAGGAAATGCTATATATGTACCACATAACTTAGAACCCTCGTTGCACGGGTCTAAATGTACAGGTCTAAATGCAAAAGTGACAGTTGTGGATTCAATTCCCTCACGAGGAATTAAACTGTAGACAACTAAGTAGTGTGTTTTAATTAATTTATCCTATATTTTAGTTACTCAATAGATATAATATATTATATATTTAGCAGATAAGTTTGCTCCGTCCATGTACAGGTAATGGTTTTGTTATGTCCAACATTTAAAGCATCTCGCTGTATTCGAATTTACGACGCGTTAACTTAGTTACGCTAATTAGCCCACGTTTTTTAATTCTTACAAAATATTTAAAAGATAGATAAAATGAAATAAAAATAGCAACATTATAGCGCAAGCGGAAAGATACATTCACGATTTTTAAACTTAAGTTGGAGCAATGGGAAATAAACCACGTCTTATAAGCATTTATTGCAAATGCGTTATTTTGTAATACCTGAGTGTGATCTAGACCAGATCCAGTCACAAGCTACTTTTGCTTGTACTACTAAATGTTGTGTTATTGTGACGTGATAAAATATTAAATCAGCTTCACGCTATATCCCGCACACAGCAGGGTAGGCAGAGGGAACCTTGTGCTAAGATACTCATGTTCCCCACTTTGGATTGTGGCAGAATTCAACGCCGCACTTTGCCTCGATACCAGAGCGAAGAAATGGAAATATAAGCGTACATAAATATTACACCTCATGGAGTGGGGGTCGAACCCACAACCGTCGCGATATAGTCATACTCTTGCGCCGCGGCGCCACGACAGTCTCGGTGATAAAATATTAGGCTATTTATTACATATGCGTTACATACTTTGTGCATTAGTCATTTTGTTTGTACAAATTAACACTGACAAATATGAGTCAAAGCACAAAATTCTATGAAATTTTAATTACTACCTCTATATGTTATATATTTTAGTATGTAAACAGATATTTCTGTTTTGTATTACTCGTGTTTACGTGTTACTGTTTCATGTTTTACAGATAATATATAATTATAATATTATATTCACAGATTCAAAAATAAAAAATTCATTGATAAAATAAAATGTAAGAACAACAATAATAAGGCAAAGACCGGCGTTGAGTTATGCCACTCAACACGCAATGCCTTCAAAATTTTCTGGAAAGTGACACTGTCTTAATGGAAATGGAGTGATTTTACACGATTTGCTCAGATTACCTCTGCCTACCTTCTTAACACATCATCATCATTTTCTTACTAACATATAGTTTTAAGGTCAGACCGATCTGACGTTTTGACATACGCAATGCACATATGATATTATGGCCGATAAACCTTTCATTAGATTACAGCGATGCATGTCGGTTTTCTTTTATGTAGCCATTCTTTTCCTTCTATCCTAAAAGGGTTTCGAAAAAAGGATTTGTACGCTCCTCTGAACCTGTTAAGATGGAGGTTAAAGTGCGTGAGAACGAAACAAGATGCTCCATTGAGTAACACACGAACGGTTCTTTACACTTACATTTTTAATAAAAAAATACCCCCAGGACCGACATTAGCGTCACTTACAGATAAATTGTTAAGACAAACGAAGAAATGAATCGAATCGACATTTCTTTTCTTTAGGAGACATTTGTTATCAAGTTATTATACAATATTGTATTTTATGACAACTAAAAATATGGCTTTAAGAGCTTTTTTATTTTATGTTCTTTTCATTAAGTAATTCTGTTGAAATTCAATATGCTTAAAAATGAGCTGGATAATATTTCTATCATTTTCATGTATACTTAGCAAGGTCTAGCAAGGTAACAGTCTAGCCTAGGGAACCTAGTGTTCAGACATTCCGTCCCGTTGCGAGAAGGCAACATGTAGAATTTTCATAATTTTAAAAAAATATATTAAAGTTATACATCTATTATATTTGCTTAACTATGATTTAAAAGCTCCTCACTTATGAAAGTGAGGAGCTTTCAAATGTAACATGATATAAGACGTGTTTTGTAATAGAAAATGAGAGTAGAAATAGTAAACGAGAAAAAAAGCAAATATAACACAAGAATAATTTCCAGGAAAAGCCATTCTTTTGTGTCAAAGATAAAAGAAGACTCACCCTCAGATGATTTTACATAGTTACGAGTACGAACGACGTACAACCATCCTTGAAATTGTGCGAGTGGTCCGTATGTACTTAATGTTCGACAGTAAAATAAATTGTGTTAGTTTCTGTTGTTCTGGTTGAATTATTTTTTTAGCTCCATCCTGCACATAGCGGCGAGAACTGGGGAACCAAATGTTAACCACTTAGGTTTCCCGTTTTTCACCGAATTCTGAAGCCGCGTTTTACCTCGATATGAGATTAAAATAAATAATTAATTTCCTTGAGTGGGAATCGAATCCTCAAACTATCGCGTTTAAAGCAACACGTTTGTGACCCGCTACGTTATTGGCTTGAATTCATTGTATAATGAAAATATATTAGAAATAAAAAATAGTTACTGTTATAGCTTAGGGGAGCTATTAAGAATATTTTATCTTTCTTTATATTTATCTATCTTTTTCAGCTTGGTTACTGTCACACGTCAATTTTGTACTAAAACAAATATTTAAGAATACAAAAAATTAAAAATTACCTATAAATCTGTTTTATTCTACATAATAAATAAATATTGTGTAATTTCTTTGTTTACTACATACATATTGGAATGGAAATATTATCTGGAAAATGCATGAAACACATAAAGCAAATTAAGCTTTATTTATCCTGGAATGTAAATATGGTATGAAGATATTTATGATTCGCAATACTCTGAGTTAATTAATTAAGTCTACAGACTCCATATGTGTTTACCGACGCCAGCTATTTAGTTTATTAAATTTTTTATCTTTAAAGAAATAATTTTCCAGTCGGCCGATCATTGATCACTCCAGTATGAAAATAATAAAACAACGAAAATCAAAGGACGATTTACTCGCTTAGCGATGGCAAAGCAGAGCAGCCATTATTCTATAAATCCATTATAAAATTTCTTTACCCCTATAGATATAAAAGGAATAAGTTCAATAAAATTCAATGCTTATTCAATTTATTCACTGATATGGATTTCAAATCTTTTAATGCGTATAACGTATTCAATCATTATTTATTTATAAATAACTATTTTGATATAGAGAAACTTAAAACATATTCATATTTAAATGCTTAATACTAACGAATTCTTTTAGTTAGGTATTCCTCGAAAGAACTAAGTGTACAGATCCTGGTCGTGGTGCAAGGAACAAGCGTGTGACTTTAAGCGAGATAGGTTATATATTAGGTTTGATTTCCAATCGAGTGAATGATATATTTAGTTATTTATTTTCATTCATTTTCGTTTAGTTCCACCATTCGACATGCAATGCTTGCAGAATTCGGCGGAAAGTCGGAAGCGGAGTGTCTTAATACTATGCTTTTTCTTTGCTTTATACGGTAGTACCGCTCAAAAAACTAAGCATTTTTTTATATCAGTGCTCATTTTACTAAAAAAAGTCAGCTATAGTCTTTGTTACGTAGACTTGGAATTTAAACTTTCTCTTAAAAACATATAAGTTGTTCCAGATCTATTTACTGGTCTTACACATAAACAATTGGACGCGTTTACAGTTTTTTTAACAAAATTAACTTTACAGTGCAACGTTTGAATGTTCCGACGAAGCCACAGTCGTCTATTATTACATTGAATCCGAAGCGGACGAATGAAAACTCATTGCAAACAGCTACAGTGACTACAAAACTATTAAAATGAAACTAAAACAACTATAGCAAATGATTCATATAGGATCGTTTCAGCTACAAACCATCGTACGTTTTCTCGAAATTTTCGACTAAAAGGCACTGTTTCGTTATGATCTTCTATAGTCTATACTTTAATAAAAATCTATTAAGTACGAGTCAGACTCGTACACTGAGGCTTCTGTATCACTTTCAGGGTTGTAGGTAAACGGGAAGTACACTGTACAACATTTGCACTTATTTTGTAAGAAGTGACCTGCAAATGTAATTACTTATATTAAGAGTTAACCTAGTTAACTTAGCCTCATCTTTTATTCCTAGCGGTGTAGTCTGTATATTATATTGTTTCATCAATCAATTATTATTTTTTATTTTTTTATTTCTTCGCTGTGACACCAAGACAAAATCCTGGCGTTGAGTTCCGCTACTTAACACGTACTGCCTCGAAAAAATCGACGGAAAGTGCGGAACGGAATGTCTAACACTAGGTTCTCTCTACCTACCCTGTTGTGTGCGGGATACAGCGTGAAGCTTATTTAATTTTTGTTTTGTTTGTATTGTATATAGAAGCAGTGTATTTTCGCTGTAAAGCAAAACAATAAAAATTTTATCTGGGTGCTCTCGATTCCTCGTGAAGCCATCAAACCATTTGTCGGCATGGCAACGTCAGTCTCTAGTTATTATTACGGCTGAGTGCGTAAAGTGTTCTTAATTTTTTTTTGGCTTTTACGAAATAATACATTTATTATATATATTTAATTTACTTGTATTTTTAAGCAAAATCTAGAGAACAATTGAAACTTACAATAATATTTTCTTCTCTCTCTCTAATCTTTTGTGAACTTTAAGATTAAAAAAAATAATTATTATTTTAGGTTCTATGGCTTTAATCACGATATGTGCAGTGTATAAGATAATCACTTATCCGTAATGACTTTTATAAAAATAAATAAATAAAACAGCTTAACGTGTGCTCCCGCACACAGCAGGATAGGCAGAGGGAACATATATTAGTATTAAGACACTCCATTCCCAACTTTCTGCCGAATTCTGGAGGCCTTGTGTGTGAGTGGCAGAACTCAACGCCGCACTTTGCCTCGATGCCAGAGCGAAGAAATGAAAATATAAATTTAAATAAATATTTTATCTCCTCGAATCCACAACCAGATGATTTTACAGTCACACCTTCTGCCCCTGCGCCACGACTGGCCTCACTTTTATAGTTTAAGCTTATTAAATAAATAACCTTTCTATATTCGTTGTGTGGCTGCAAAAGATCGAACAACTTTCGCTTCGATCTTAACTTGTCAATAAACTTTGTAAGAGCATTGTTGTGCTCACTCTCAGTTTGAACAAAAAGTTTCTTCTTATATTTTATTCTCAGTACATATAGGACATCTGCAGCAGAAAATAGAGAAGAATGGAAGAGGATGGAGGAGGCCTTCACCCAAACAGGGTTTCACATCAAATAATAAAATAACTAAAAATACTAACACTAGCATTAAGAACATAAAATATTACATACTAACATTAATATAAGACTAACATCAAAATTGTTATATAATTATGTGATTGTGAAATAAAGGGCTTAGTTATATTTATTATTATTATTATTACAAATAGGAATGCAAAAGTTTTCAATGCACTTTTATTTAATTTTAGTTTAAAAAAAATATCACTAAATGTAGATGTATTCTTTACTTTAAAACAGTTACACCTACTCTAATTTTCTTACCTTGCATATTTGCAGTTTTGTATAATTGCTCAATTCAGTATCACTATAGAATAAATTTTTCAATATTTTTTTTATATAATTAATAAATCTTATCTTATTCTAATATATAAAATAATATATAATAATCACGCTAATAATCTGTATCTACTTCTAAAAAGAAAACTCCAGTGGAGACACCACCCGAATCCAATCAATGTTGAAAAGACGACCGACTTCCTTCATTAAATATTTTTGAGCAAATATGAGGAAAAATACAATAAATAGAACATAAGTTTACACAATCATAGTCGAGTACATTGCCTTTGCTTTTATACAAGAAAACGTGTTTACTCCGAGAATTGCGCTTGACAAAGGGATTGTGAGTGAATACTACTGGAAATCTATCGAAGATTTAAATATTAATATACTTTTTATATTTTGTGAATATTAAATATGCGTAAAATATTTCATTTATTTGCTTCACGCTGCATCCCACATACAGATAGAATCTAGTGCTAAGACACTCTGTTCCCCACTTCCCGCATAACTTTCCATAGCATTGCGTGTTGAGTGGCGGAGCTTAACGCCACATTTTATTATTAATTTATACTGTTAGATAACAGCGTAGTAAAGTTTTAGTGGTGGTTGTCTTGATTTTTTCTAAATAAAAATAAAGGGTAAGACGATTTTATTATTTAAAAAGAGACTTCGCTGGATAAACTTTTTTATATTGTAGCCAAGTCTTTATATGTATTTTTATATAAAACGTATCCTATGCCCTTTCGAATGTCTCTAAGAATATGTGTACGAAGTTTCATGATAATCGAATAAGTAGTTTTGGCGTGAGAGTGTAACAAATAAACTTATTTTAACTTTTATAATATTAGTTTGATGTAGCACATGCTTATAAATATAACAAGTACGCTTCTTTCACGTAACGTACAGCTGGGATTCCCTGAAGATAGTCCTCATGTTATAAATTATGCAGTTTTACTTTATGCATTAAATAACACAAGCGAATATAAGGTCCTTTAACAGCTAAGACGCTTAAGTAACTAGGGGGAGGATTTGCTGTATATTATTTATTATATGTATTTAAAATTTTATAGATAATGTTAAAAATGTTGACAAGTTTTAGACACTATTCGTGCCGCAGGCGCACAAGTGTCACTGTAACCGCGACTGGTTGTGGGTTCTATTCCCACTCGAGGTAATAAAATATTTATTTAAATTTAAATTACCTTTTCTTCGCTCTGGTGTAAAGGCAAAGCATGACGTTGAGTTCCGAAACTTAACTATATGTTGAGAAATTTTAACATAGCAGGATTTAAAATCTGAGTTTCTTGTATGATATATGTTTATTTTAAGTTTGTGTTTTTTTTATTTTAAGTGTGTACTCGTACATTATACATTTACCATAAAACAAATACTAAGTTTATTTACGAAAATCGATATTGTATTCTTTTATACAATGACATATTACAACAAATTGGACAATTTTAAAGATTTTTTTTTATGTTAAAAGCATGGCAAACAAGCGTACGGGTCACCTGATAGTATGTGATCACCGCTGCCTACGACACCGCGTAACACCAGAGGAGCTACTGGTGCGTTGCCAGCTTTTGGGGTGGCTGGGCCCCGGAGCCCGGCATTACCTAATGCGAAACGCAGTGGCATAAAGCCACTAACTACTTCACGCCGGTTTTAAATGCCGGGGGTGGTAATTATCCGGTCGAGGTCCATTTAATTGAGAAAAAATCAAATACTACAAAGATTGTCTCTGAATTGAGCGTTGCTATTTACTGGCGATAGTGTGATTTTCTTTCTTTCCAGACTAACGCAGACGCTGGCTATTTAGACTTTTACCCGGCAATTCACTTAAAACCCAGGAGATAAAATAAAAAGGACTTGATTGAGGGACGCTCTTTTACCCAGTTGATATTTGATGGAGCGACATTTAAATTTCTTTTTTTATTATTACTTATCTCGAAAATTTAGTTTTCATTACTACATATCTTGTTAACATTTTTAGGTACATAAAGAGCAGCGGAACTCGACGCTGCACTTTATGTATCTAAATAATAAATAGATATCAGTGATTAAAATTCTGTCAATATTTAAAAAACCGAAATATCGTATGAGTTTTCCAAATTTGCACAACAGAAATTATAAGGTTACTTCTTAACAATAAATAAAATTGTATACTTTGGTTTGCAAAAATATATTTCAATGGTATAAAGAATACATTAAACACAAAAGACAAAACATTGTATTTGTATAAAATATCGTGTTAAAATATGATAAAGATAAAATGATCTTTTATATTCTTTGTTGAAGTAAACAGACAACGATTCAAAGACTGTTAAGCGGCTTCTTTTAGAATTAAAAACACCTGTCGCGTCTTTCACAAGATTATCTTGTTTACGTTTACCGTTTTTACCTTATACATAAATATATCCACATTTGTTGTTTTAGCCTTATAATGTTAAGAATATTTGACTGAGAGCGCGATGGTTCTGTGTTTAATTCCTTCGCTCTGGTATCAAAATGTATGGCGTTGCCCACTTAACCATTCCAATTGTCCAACTCTTTTGTATATATGTAATATACAGTGTGTAGCGTTAGTAAAATAACATAAGTCTTAAATATATTAATAGATATTAATTTATTGTTTAGTTTTAAATAACATAAACACAGATATAATTATGAACAATTGAGTGTTACAAATTTGCACCATATTTTATATTCAAAACAAATTTACGGTAGCAGCAGGTAGTGTCCATGTGTAAATTGTAGAAAAATGAAATGTTGCTTAAAGGAATAGAATCGGCAATAGAATGTTGTGAATTTAAAAAGGACAAATGCAAACCAATTTTCATCCAGAATTTAAATTATAGTTAGGCTTAACACTATTTGAAATATTACTCACTTATTTAGAATAAGAAATACAGAGTATACCCTAGTACATATAAACAGTCATTTAAAATAAAATTGCTTTCATTTAGGTTTTCACTCAAACATTTGCAAAAATCTACAGATTTGAACCCAAACCAACTTATGGGAATTTCTTAAGCATCTTTGAAGGTCAATGTGTAAGTAAAATTACTTACATTTATATTTATGATTTAAAGTAACTTAATAAATATCCTTTGCTTCATAAATATTTACCGGAAATATAGTATTTTTAAACACGCCCTTGTGTTTAAAGCATGTTAGAATATACCCAAAACATCAAGGAACGTTCGTTAAATATTCTTGAGCACAAAGTGAGGAAAAAGACAGAAATTACACAGTTGCAAGAGAAAGTATCCATGACCCCAAAAGGAAATCGAGTGTCATCGATTTATTTTAGCCATTTAGGATTGTTCCAGACCATTGAATTTTTAATCTCAAAGGTGGGCGAGAAGTGGTGTGATAAAAAGAGAATTATTGCAAGTGGTAATACAAGAATATTAAATTTAGCTGTTTAGCAGTGACAGGTACATATGTGAACAACACATATATATATATATATATATATATATATATATATATATATATATATATATATTTATATATATACATATAATTATTAATAATATTATTAGTATTAGTGAACCGTACCTTTGTTCTTGTAGATCAATTTATATTAAAAACTTGCGGCCTGCCAGCGGTTTCGCCCGCTTGAACTTCGTGATTATTTATTAATAAACAGAATCACTTAACGATTATTTTATTTTTAATGAACCGATTTGGTTTCACAAAGCTTACATGTTAAGTTGAGTTAAAACTAAGCAATTGGTTGGCAAACAAAGTTATAAGTAAATCGGTTCAGTACTTTCGAAGATAAGCATGACCATACACACAGACAGATAGACAGAAATACAGACAAGGAACGAATAAAAAATGTTTGCTTTCTATTATTCTATTTAAGTGACCCTCTGTCCAATTCACTCAAAAATACTAAATGTATAGACATAACAGTTTAACTGTTTTATTATTTATATATATATATATATATATATATATATATATATATATATATATATATATAATATTATATTATATTAACGTATTATAATATCAGTTTCAGTTAAATTTCGCATTCACATATCACGCAATGCCTCCAGAGTTCAGTGGAAAGTGGGAAACGAAAATATACAGATACAGTCACACGCTTGTAACTCTGCACCAGGACTGGATTCAAAAAATTAAAAAATATATAAGTAATTATAAGATCTATTTTATTTGAAATAGAACACGTATTTTACTAAATTCACAGCTGACGTCACAACCGCTGAATAGATATGTTTTTCGGGCATATTTGAAAATTCGACACTAACCCCAGCTATTTATCGATAGTGTGATAAGCATTTTCTCTTTCAAAAGGTTCGTAGCGACTAGACAAGTACCTATCTATTCATACTTAACAATATGTGTCTAGCACAAATAAGGTTAAAAGATCAATATTTTTATCTTTAATATAATAAGAATAAAAAATTGTATGAGAAAAATAAAACATTGAACATATTTGCACAAGTAAAAATTATAGGGAGATAAAAGCTATATATTTTTTTAAATTTCGCCTGTTTGCCTAAATAGGCAGATGATCATGAAGATGTGAGTATAGAAACGTATACGCTCATCTTCTTAATTACTGGAAGCACTTGAATGAGACTTTTTATTGTAAACTTATTAGGTGTGGGCAAAATCTGGTCTATAATTGGTTTGCAAAACAGATCTGATGTGTGAATGTGGCGCTGTACGACAGCGTCTGACTATAAAAAAAGTTAGTTGTCAGTTTAATTTTCACTCAAGGGAATGATACCATTTATTTATTTTTCCTGTTATGGTAAAAGGAAGTAGATACTGAGATGAATTCCGCCTCTCGATACAAGCAATGTCTAATAATTTATTCTACATTTCTATGAGAAAGTGTAGTTAATTTAAGCATGTGGATATGGTCGTGTAAGTTCATGCGAATAAGGTTACGGGCGGCCATTACTGTTTAATAATAGAATAAGACAAAAGCTACTAGATGTATTTATATAATTATTAAATACTACTATAATCTGTAAAAATAACAACAAAAAATGTTTTAATTTCTAAAGATATTTCATTCTAATGAAAAGGTAGCAAAATTTACATTTAGATGTGAAATGGTGGTTAACGCTGTTTATTCGTAAATTTTATACCCTAATTATTTATTATTTTAGTTTTATAAAGTGAAATAAATTTATCTTAATTAACTTACCATACAAAATGTACACAAAAATCTATAAAATTTTATAAAGTTTCAATAATATGTCAATTATTCAGTATTCAATTCAATAAAAAGAAATCAATAAGGTTCAGACTTTTTTGTGCCGTGTGTTCCCGGCTTAGAATAGGATCACCCTGGTACTGGTGGTGTCGTAAGAAGCGACTAAAGTACGAGTGGGAGAGTCACGCCGCCAGCAATGGCGACACGCATGGGCAGACTCGACCGGATAATTACCACCCCCGGCATTTAAAACCGGCGTGAAGTGGCTTTATGCCACTGCGTTTCGCATTAGGTAATGCCGAGCTCCGGCGCCCGGCCACCCCAAAAGCTGGTAACGCACTAGTAGCTCCTCTGGTGTTACGCGGTGTCGTGGGCGGCGGTGATCGCTTTCTATCGGGTGACCCGTACGCTCGTTTGCCATACTTTTACCATAAAAAAAACGACTAACTCAAGATTTTTTTTATTTTTCTATTTGATGAGAAATATTTTATCCCAATACAGCTCAATATAATACAGGATGGTGCTGGTTCAGCCAGCACGAAGTTTCTCATACTAGAGAGTTATTCTTTGTGAACATTCTGTGGAAGTAAACATCTATTGTACGTTCAACATGCACAAATAGTTTGGTGAGGTGGAAATGTAAGCTATAAAATATTCTTTTATACGAATAATACTTTAAGAAGCATTTTCAGTTGTACAAAGAAGATCTTTTCAGATACACTTTACAGAGGTGTTTGAGTAGGATTACAAAATTGTTTACATTGTAATTGGTTTTACTTGAAATTTATTCATTCCTTCTAACGGAGTCTCGGAACGTGGATAGCTAGTGGGAAATTACTTG
>DWGR01000322.1:0-25007 GCA_018247715.1 Heliconius burneyi | reverse complement strand
ATACAAAACTAATTTAATTATATTTTTATTTGCATATATCTGGTAACCCGCTTGGTAATATTTAAGAAATATAGACCCCTTATATTTTAATTAAAGTTATTTTACATCTAAGGTACTATCTGAAAATGTGTTTGAATTTAACTTCACTATTAATCCTATAAACAATGCTTTTAGCCGAAAAAAACTGAAAACATATAATTCGTAATGTCGAAGTATATGACAATATGTTACGCACATTCGGGGCGCACAGCTGAGCTCAACATTGCGTGATTCAAAAGGAATACCACTAACAACAAACAAACGCCTGATGAGAATCAAAGTACACAAAATCTAAAGGAGTTGAAGCGCTTTCATAACAATCTACGTGTTATGTTCATACGTACATAGCTACTTACATATTCGTATACTGAAAACGTGTCGCGCGCGATGAATTGAATAGAACCAGAGCGATAAATATGTTTGTAAGTATTTTGTTTAGCTTATATTACAGCAATAATAATTTATATTTACAAAATTATATCCTGAAAATGTAAGGAGCCATATACAATTATCTCTTCAATCATAGATATTAATTATATCGATTTTTTTTTCATGTATTATCTGCGTCATGCGGTAAAGGTTGTTGTTGAAATGTTGTTTTATATCTTTCCGGTAATCTTTTTCCACTTGTTTTAGATATAATATTACGATAGATATCCCAAAATGGTGTCGTTTATCCAATAATAAGTTATATGTGTACCTAAATTATATATATTAAAAAAAAACACAGTAACATTTAAAGAGAAAATATTTCGCAACGTAGAATTTAAGATTTTTTAGAAGTCTTTCACAAAATTGAAACGGAAAACGTCAAACCAGATACTTTCGGGAAACTGGCATATGTCAGTTAAAATAACTGACCGTAAGTAAAACTTCATAAAGCCAATTAAAAAAATGTTATTTTAGAAGCTGGAACAGCTGGACTTTGGGTTAGTCTTATACTATCCCAAAATTCAGCTGTTTTAATAACAGTTTTCGGCAGTTTTCGGTTTCGGCTCCTTAATAGAGCAAAATGAAAACTAAATCTCTTTGCCATAATTGAATTTTAACAAGAAACGGTTCTTGCGTATACCAAGTAGGTAGTTAAATAATTTTGTAATCACGTCGTAACGTGTAAATATCAAATATTATAAAAACTAATCAAGAAGGATTACAAGCTAATTCACATATTAAATACCGATTTGTCTTTACGTGGATATCAAAAAATTGGACAAACCTTAGTAGGTCATGTAACATCCACATTGATTTCAAACAGAAAATGCTTTTACAATATAACATAAGTAGGTCGTCGGCGGCAACTGTGAACTGTCACACGGAGCTTTGCTTTGTACAAATATACAAATTTTCCTGATATAACTGAGATAGAGCTTAGTACCTGAGTGACTTAATTTTGTGTTTTTGACTTGAATATTATTTAAGGAAAATTGAGATTGATATCTTAATAACAATATAATGAACGCAAACGGGTAATTCCAATTTCAATTAACAAATTCAATAGAACACAATTTATAGTAGGTATATTTCTCTATCTATTTATATCTCCGAGATAATACCACTTGTAAATAATAATAACGACCCAACTCTAACAAGTCTCTTTGTCAGTATTTATATAAAGCTTAACTTACAATGAAATAATTATAATGACTAAATACACGATTTTACTTATAAGTACATCTTTATTCATATTTGTTTACAAGCAAATAATGTTTCTATCGACATATCTTACCTCTAATATCGTCCTAATAAGTCTTTATTTCAACATATAAAAAAACTTCGATATTAAATGGTTAAGTTTACATTTCAGACGATTAATTTTAGTAGTTAAACTATTTTAGTGTAATGAAGGCGAATCTAGGGTGAACGACTGCAGTACACAAGGACTAGTAGTGTTAATACAATTCGTTTGTGTTCAATTCTATATACGTACAACTACATAGCGTATAACTGTTATCACCTATATTTTCCCTATTTGTACAATTAGATTTTTTCACGCTGTATCTCGCACATAGCAGGGTAGACAAAGGGAACCAAGTGTTAAGACACTCCGTTCACCACTTTCCACCGAATTCAGGAGACATTGTGTGTTGAGTGGCAGAACTCAACGCCACGCTTTACCTCGACACCAAAGCGAAGAAAATCAAAATATAAACGTAAATAAATATTTCACTTCTTCGAGTGGGGATCGAACCCACGTCCCGTCGATTTTGCAGCGCACGCAGTCACACCCTTGCGCCGCTGCGCCACGACGGCCTCAATACAATTAGATAATTATATAAAATAATAAGAATAATCTTTATAATTCTTGGTCATTTACACAGTTTGAGTTTAAGTACATACGTGTAAAAGGATAATTGGTAATTATAATGCTTAAGCCAATAGTTCCTCCAATCCTTAAATTCTCTTGAATATCAATTAGCCCTACTTATATTATAAATGTGTGAGTTTGCAATGTGCATACATCAGAATAATTTACACAGGCTGTAAAGATTTTAAAGCGGGCGAAGTCACGCTTCGTTTGTAGTAAATAATTCTGAATAAAAATAAATTACACTAATTGCAAGAAGTCAAGTTAGTCTTTTCAACTGTTGTATTTATAACATAAGTACTCGTATATATAGGACCGTACTCAGATGCTGCTAAAAAGACTATTGAATTTAACCATCTTAATCCAACAAACGCCAGATGCGGCTCTCTTAAAGATATAATCATTCATTTCCTTATTTACATTATTAACATTGAGCCCGGATGATGGTGTATTTGTTAAAGGGAAACATCTTATTAGAATGTTTGAGCCGAATTCGCTTTTTTCTTCCTAATTACAAAATAATTTTATTTTTTTTTGTTTATGTACTTACTAATATATATAATATATTTATATATTTATACACAACAATACTTTTGTAGTAGTAAATATGTACATTTATATGAATGCTATAGATATACTAAGTTTATTATATATTTTCATTTAATTGTATTTTAATAAGATTTTTTTATTAAAATACAATTAAATGAAAATATAAGATTTTTATTTACCTTATACACTGACTTACATTCATGTTTTAATATATAATGTCCTTTATTTTATACTATGTATTGATAGTGATAACATAGCGCCATCCTTATCTATTTGAATTCTTACCTATTTCCATACAGTCAACAGACATCGCCATCTGTTGAGAATAGTTTGGAGCTAACAAAGAATCATGGTCATGAAAGATCATGATTCAGAATGTGAATCATGGAAATGATTAAATTTAAATTATTTTCATTTATCTCTTCCTAGTAACAACCACGTGCCAGCGTTGATTTCCGCCACTCGACACCGCATCTTAAATCTTTAAATACGGGCAAACCAAAGTATACACAAAGATACTACTGTCAACAATATTGGGTTCTCTTTGCGTTTGTCGACGCGGAAAAATATAATAGATAAAGACAAATATAAAAATTAGCAAAATAGATCAATACGAAAATTGTACCAGTTAATACTTTGTTTTTGTAGTCAATAGAAACATATCAAGTATATTCCTCATTGTTCTACAGTTTATATTTTATTAAATCGAAGCTTTGTCCTAAATAGAACAAACTGTCTACAAGCATATAAAACAAAAATAACATTTAGTAAACCAATAAAATATATATCAGAAGTCAGAGGGAACACCATCAACCGTCACCGTATATTCAATATGGAAATGTTCACAAAAAATTTGGAAGTTTGGAAAAGGAAAAGAAGTTTGGAAATATTTCAATTCAGTCGGAAACAATATTAGGTGTATGAACAAATGAGACAAAGGACGTCAGATTCATGGAAAATATATCTTTTACGTGCTAATTCAAGTAAAGGATTGGGAACATGAGGCTCTATTATCCTCAGGCCATTTGCGAATGACACTGACCTATGAATACCAAGTATGATTTTCATTTCCAAATCTCATCTCAATTCGATAAGAAATAAGAAAATTCAGTATGAGCTGTAAGAAAATATAGTTCGAGTCTGATATTTCTTTACAATCAAATAAGTAATTGAAAACTAAGTAGGTATCTAGTTATTTAATTGCATAGAATATAGATATGATGATAATTTGATATTGTGTGGTTTGGTAAATTTACGATGTTTTAAAAATCTTTTCGTTAGTCTGTGTTCGCAGTGAAATCATAAATACATTAATTGCAAATATATTAAATTTCAATTTCTACTCTGATAATGTTCAAATAAATAGAAAAATCAGCTTCACGCTGTATCCCGGACACAGCAAGGTAGGCAGAGGGAACCTAGTGTTAAGACACTCCGTCCCCACTTTCTGCCGAATAAAGAAGGCATTGCATGTTAAGTGGCAGAACCTCAACGCCGTGCTTTGCCTCGACAACAGAGCGAAGAAATAGAAATATAAACTAAAAAAATAAATAAAAATATCTATTTTTTATCATAGCTGATATCTAGCAATTATTATAGTCGCATATCTGTTGGGACCATTTGAATTTCCAAGTAAGTGATAAATAATTGAAGCGAAAACGGTATATACAACAATCTTAATCGTGAATAACATTGATAAGAAGTATTTCTGAGACGACGGTATTTGCGTACGGATTGTAGACGCAATTAATACGGATCGTTAATCAAACACCCTGTGAAGGCCATGAGGGCGAGATGGGCCCAGAGCTATGGTATATTTTGAGATGAATAAGACGTTCTTGCAAGCTTATTAAGTACAAAAGTAAATAATTACATCTACTGATGCCGTGATGTGTATACGGGTACTAATTTAGTTATAAATTTTAACTAGTGGTGCAGGGGCACAAAGTAAACTGTGGCTGTGGTTTCCAATCCCACTCGAGGAAATAAAATATTTATTTAAAATTATATTTCTATTGTTTCGATTTTGTGTCAAGGCAAAGCACGGTGTTGAGTTCCGCCACTCAACACACAATGCCAAAATTCGACGGAAAGTGAGGAGCGGAGTTCCCAACACTGGGTTCCCTCTGCCTTCGCTGCTGTGTGCGGAATACAGCGTGAAACTTATTTATTGCAGCTTGTAATATATTGTTATGTTTTTGTCTACATTATGTAATTTTTTCCGTGGCGCGTAGTGTGTAATATCGTCCGATTGTAAACGCAACGGTAGTAGGTTTGATTTCCACTACTGGGAATGAGTTATTTTCATTTCCATTGGGAAGAATACAAAGCGTGGCTGAATGCCACGCTTTGTATTCTCGAAAACTGTATGAAATAAATACAAAATATAAAAATTTATAGACAATATAAAACACATGTTATACTCGTATTTGCAGCTTAAGCAGCAGCTTAAGCTTCCTGTTTAATATGATTATTAATAAAAGATGAATTAATAATTAATTTTCATGCTATTATCTTGCATCCTAAAATCAAACATTTATACATTATGCTATGTAATATTTAATACTCGTATAACTTAAAAATGATAATAACATATTGTGTATATTGTATTTATTGTGTATATTGTGTTCTGAGACTAAATATTTCAAAAAACCTCACAAACAGAAACTAATGAATATTTTAATTCATACATAAGATGCTTAAAATATTGCTATAATCTTCAAAATAGGAATAATGACAGGATGCGGTGCGCTACATTTGTCCATTACAACCATACAATTATTAAGAATGCTCGCTGGTCTGTATGAAATTACAGAATCTCCCAATATTTTCCGCTTCAAATACAACCTTTTATTATGATTTGTCACTGAACTGTGGCTTGTGCGAAATGAGCAAGCCACTCTGTAATCTGTCCGCGTGAGCTGCATCAATTAGCTGGAGTTAAAAGCTCCCTTTTAATGGAAATGCCAAATGAATGGGCAGCGTTGAGGACCGATTTGCAGAATTTCAGGCTCAAATCGAACGAGTAATAGTGTGAGCTGTGTACAGACCGCATGTATTTAAAACTACGCTCCGATGCGCCACAATCGAAGCTCGATTCGAGGTATGACACGCATTAACGGTTTTGTCATTGTATTATAGTGCTATGTAATAATGTATATAAAGGCATGATTATCATCGTGATGATAAGTAATTTTTTGTTTGTTTTGAAAATTTTAGCTTTCAATAGGTTTTATGTATATATACTTTATTGTACCTTAGAAAATGCATGTAAGTAGAACAAAATTGTTTTTAATCAGTAAAACATATTTCATATTGTGGACTAGATTAAGGATTATTTTATGTACATTCAAGTAAAGTCGTATACGTTTTGTTTTTAAGAAATCGATGATTTTTTGTTTGTGGTTAAAAATTTTACATAAATAGATTCCCAGGAGGAACAAAAAGTAAATACTGCGTTTTCAATTTCAAAGTGAATTGCTGAAAATCCAACGAACCAGAAAATCATAATCTAAGCTGTCAAACGGATTTCTTTTGCAGGTGATCCACAAAGCGCTGGCATGTAAAAACATTTGTTTAAAATTGCAACCTGACGCTTGACGTAGGTACTTCTGCGGGCTTTTGTGCGTTTTGTGTTTTATCTTTCAACGAGGGAAACATTTGTTTCATATAACAAACAAACACAAACAAAAGATTTTATTTATTATTTGAGCACATCGCTTTTTATGTTTTATAATGAGTACGTAATCCTTGATGTATAATAATAAATGTATTTTTTTAATAACACGCTATATCCCGGACATAGCAAGGAAATCAGGGAATTTTGTGTTTCCAGATTTCCTTCCTCAACCTTCCGTTCTCCACTTTCCGCCATTGCGTGTTGAGTGGCAAAACTCAACGCCGCGCTTTGCTGAAAATATAAAATATTTAATTTCCTCGAGTGGGAATCGGACTCGCAACAAATTGCGCTTATAGTTGTGCGTTTGTGCCCCTGTTACGCGACGAGCCTTTATAAATGATGAATCTGAGTGATAAATGAAGGAAAGATAAAATTAAATACTATCAGGTACTACAATCATGACCATGCAATAGCTGAAACAGAACAGAATATGAACATATGTATTTAGAGGACATGCGTTTAAAAAGCACATGTATTAACGTCTTTTAAGGTTCTGTATCTCAAAAGGAAAAACGAAATCCTTATAGTATAATTTTTGCCCGTCTATTTGTAAATACTATTAATCTTAAGATAATTTGAAGATCAATTAATAGAAATTATTTAAGAAAGTAGAAAACACATATTTCTTTATTTTTATTTAAATAAATTGTCATGCGCTAGACTTAATTAAATTTCTTTATCATATTCTGAATTTCTACAGTATTTTTACAAACATTTTTCAGCTGAATAAAATATTATTTTTAGCAAATTTTATTTAATTTGTTGTGGGCGCTACTGAAATACGTACACTTATATTCACAATGTTTCTTGTGATCGTAGTACCGTCTAGAATTCGTAGTCTTATAGTGAAACAGCAGCCCCGAGCCTTTGTATAATAAATTTCCAAAAAAACAAAGTACATTACACGTGAAGTGGAAGTTCTGTTGTTCTATCGAACACTAGTTTACTGTATTATGATTTTGTTTATCTTCAAAAAACAAGATTATTTTTAAGCGACGAAAAAACCGGAAGAGGTTCTATACGACGCGCAAATATTTTATAAACAGAGTTATTATTCGCTGTAGTTTTACTAGTCGTAGATATAGATTAATTCAATTTCGATATTACTTTTATCATTAAATAGAGTATTTCATGGAAATTAATTCAGAAATAACTCAAAAAACTAAAATATAATTACGTATCACATTATGTTACCTTGATTATAATACGGCTGGAGTTATATCCAATTATCCATGTCGCCATGTGTTTATGATAAATGAAAAACTATTAAAAAATACATTCTTGTGTATGTATGTATCTATGTATGTATGCATGCATGTATGCATGTATGTGTGTGTCCATTGAGTGAAGCGCCAAATTTATTAATTGAACATGTCTGAACAGATGGCGCTTATATGAAATCTTGTATGGGTATATAATTTTGAACCTTACGGATGTAATTGTTTTCACCAAGTACTGTACACTACATAAAGTAAAATTAAAAATTGCATCTTTATAAAGAGTCTACAGATTCGCTAAGTGTTTTTGCTTTTATAATAAGACAGACAATAACAAACATGTTAAGTGGCGGAACTTAACTCCGCACTTGGTCTTCTGGAACAGGAAAATGGAACTAATTTATTTCCCTGAGTGGCGTCGAATACCATTTTGTAATGTAATCACATTACAAATGAATAATAATTTTAAATTATCTTGTACTATAGTCTAATATGTATGTATTTCATGATTGTAATTTAAAGCATAACGTTGCTGCTGGCAATGCGCCGAATAATATTATCGTGGTTTTTTTCTTACCGACGATAGAAAATATAGAATGGGTGGACAGGATTCACTACAGAGTCTTTACTATCGTGATATTAAATCTTTACAAGCATTATTGACGTTCTATTTAACGTTGCTTATTGATGAATAAACTATATATTAGTATAATATTTTGAATATAATTTTGTATATTATTTATATAGAAATATAATATATAGGAAAAGTCCAATAATGTTGCTCCGACATTGTTTATAAAATATATTCATAATATTTTGAATTATACTCATATAAAATGATCTAAAACGCAACATTCTTAATGAGACATAATTAAAATATAAAAGCAGCGAACTTCCAAAAGAACGCTGACTAAATTAAAGTTATAATTGAAGTACCTCGCTTAAGGCTTTAGAGGATAAAAAATAAATAACTAAAAGAGAATACCAAAACCTATACTTAGCGTAATGTCTGTTTACTTCAAACACAAAAGTTTTATAAACATTTAAATGCTGTAATTGAAACCTATTATAAAACTGATACGCAGATACTATTTAAAAATTATAGTGGTATAATAATAGTAAAATGTAATGACAGAAACAAAATATGTTTGTATTTATTTGATACATTCTATTACTATAAAATAAATATAAATCAGACTCAGGCATAGCTTGTATCTCGCACGCAGCAGAGTAGGCAGAGGGAACCTCGTGTTAAGACACTTCATTCCCCACTTTCTGCCGAATTCTGAAGGCACTGCTTGTTGAGTGGCTGGAACTCAACGCCGCGCTTTTCCCCGAAATCAGAGCGAAAAAATATAAATTAAGATAAAATTTCATTTCCTCGAGTAGGGAACCAACCCACAACCGTCGCGTTACCGTCACACCTTTTTACCCTTGGGCCACGACGGCCTGGCATGTTATCAATAAATGTCCCGTATTGAAACAGTAGTAATAATTAAACAACAATAAAAAATCTTAGCAACAATCTTAATTAATTAATCTAGATTGAAATCCGTTCAGCCTCTCTCGTTCGATCTTGATTGGGATCTTATCGTAACGAGCAGATGTCAGAGACTGTACGGACCAAGCGCTGTTATTAATGCTCTTAAAACCGCAGATTTTTATAAAAGGTGACGTCGCCTTTGGAGAGCTAAGGCCAAGATGCATTTGTGTTCTTAAATAATAATAATTGTTTATTGCTATTAAATAAATAAAACAATAAAAACGAGACTACTTTGCTTTAGAAGTAGGAATAAAAAAAAAACATTTGCGAAAATTTTCTTTACATAACATTAAACGTATGAGTGCCAAAATATGTGTAAAATTTATATAATATTAAAATAATTAGTTACTTTGTAAATATGTACACTTACAAAAGATTTGGTATCATATAGCAAGTCCTCAGTTACGCAATGTGACATTGAGTTCTATCATTTAACTCGAAATATCTATAAGCGGAGGGTGGGGGGATTTTTCTCTGAATGTATTTATGTAAAAAATAAAAGTATGAAAAAATTAAAATGGTATTTATTTTTTATAGAAATCAATACTAAATAGTTACAATAAGTAGGCGCGGGCGATATATTTAAAAACAAGTTCAAAAGTGTATCCTCATGTAATTACTTAATAGATCCTTAGAGAAAACCTCGGAGTATCCCTTCATAGTTTATTTATATTCATAGTTTGTTCGCGTTGTTGTAGTTAAGTGCTAAGTTACAAAAAGGAGGGAGTAAGTCTATTTATACTCAAATCATAGATAAATAAGCAAAGTACTAATTTTATTCTATGGATTAATTTATTTTAAAATAAAAAGATTTTAAAAATCATAAACATATTAAAATCTGGACATTAAGACTTCAAGACAAGATTTATTAATATTGTAATGAAGACAAAGCAGATAAATCAAATTTTGAAGTTTCTAAATAAATTGAAAGTATATTCTCTTCAATACAAACGATATCGACATTTAATTAACTTGATATTCAGACCGTGATCTAAACTTTTTGATCAGACATAACTTCATAGCTTTTTCAAACAATTTGTAAAGCATCTATATCTTAGATCAACATTTTCAGAAAAGTAATTTTAAAGAAGATTTATAACTTAGATGAGATTATTATTCTAAACTGTAAATAAATAATGTGAGTCATATAATCATGGAATTTAATAAATTATTTAGTTTACGAGGTAAGCGCCAGGGTATTCACCAATAATATAAAAAGCAGAGTGTCACAAGAATACTAAGATCTGTCTGCCTATCCTGCCCAAATAAAAATAATTTATCCTATGTCTAAATATTCAGATCTACATCTACACAAAGTCCTGAAATTGAGACAGAAACCTTGATGAGCAAGTCCAATTTCATTTTATTAGTTATTCTACAAGCACTCTTAGCCGATACTAATCACTCATACTCTTCCACAAGTTGGCTGGAAGTGACCTTTTATAATAAAGAACTTAGTAGATCTCGAACCACAAATCTGTAGCTTCTTTTATGTTCTTTTTTATTATAACCCTTCGACAGCACACACTTGATTTTATTTATTTCCAGCTTACAAAACAATCACAATCAATTAGAAGTTTATAATGTGAAACCACTTAGTGATTACGTATAATAGTTAAGTTTAAGCCACAACAAGTTTCTACAAGTTAGTGAAAGCTGTGTTCCATACACCTTGTTACTCAGAATTTCTACGAGGTCAAACGTGGCTACTTAGTTTCCTTTGAAAGTGCATTTCAAAGTATAGCTAATGTGTGGAACTCGAGCTTATTATTGTATGCTCTTTGAAATAATATAACAATTTAGGTTCTAATAACATTGTTTTAGAATAAATACATAGTCGTGACGCTGGAGCTGTGACTGTAGGCGTGAGGATTTGATTCCAACTTGACTAAATGAAATATTTAATATTATCATTTCCTCGCTCCGGTAACGAGGCAAAGCGCGGCGTTGAGTTTCGGCTTTCGGAATATAGCTTTCTATCTTTACTCACCTTTATTTGTATGTTGAGTTAAAATTATTACTGTATTTTTGAGATAGCACTACTTTATAAGTATACAACCTGTACATCAATTAAGAAATTAGTATAATTAAAAGATAAACAATTCTCATAGTAATGAAATTGAAAAGGAACAAAAGGAATATTTTAAATTTTCACAAAAAATTACAGCACCACACATATATTCCCTACTTCCAAAGCTAATGCGCAAATCGTGTTAGACTGAGTTATCTCAATGTTCTCTTTAGCATTTTTATTCTTCTGAGTCGGGACAGCACGAGTTTGCGAAACATATTACTCTGAGGATATGTGGAATTTGCAATTTATTCTCTAAACGTTCAAAACACTTAATTTAAGATTGTTTTCTACATCTTCTTTAAGTTTTTTTTGTTTAGACTTGAGTTGCTTTGACATGAAATATCAGTCGATTATATATACATATATGTAAAGAGTAATGAGATTAATTAAAGCTAAACTTAGTGTATCCACTTGAAGCAAATATCTGCTTGTAAACGTTGGTTCTTTGTAAATCATTCATTCGAGGAAATAAATTGTTCTTATTTTTCCGCGAAAAAAATAATTATTTCTTTTTATGATATATACATTAAATATCTTAATAATTAAATGCGAAATAGGAATAAATTTTCTTGTAATTATTAGTTTTTGATATCGTATTTTACTATTAAAATTAGTTAATTACTTCTTATTAAAAGTCTCTAATTAATGAAGTAATAAAATTAAGTGTTTCAATTAGAAGACGTTCTTGGTTCACCGAGTTTTTTTGGGTAGATCAAATTTTTCGTATTTTTTAAATTTTTCCAATGTTTATTGAAATCGTTTATACTTTATATAATATCAAATGACCGTATTGACATGGCGGCGTAATATATTTTAGAATACATATTATTATTTTTAATAATATGTTGACCGTATTAATAAACATACTCATCTGATACATTAAAATAAAAACATTGAATTGTGAGTCGATATATCGAGGGTTTCGTACCAATTTGATGATAGTAAGTCAATGGGAAGTGCAGCTTATAAAAATGGACAAATTTTAATTTTGCTGACTTAGTAAGCAATTAAATACAAATATATCCTATGACCATTCATAAGACCTATGGTTGACTGTACCATAAAAGCTATAGACTTCGAAAAGCTTCCTGTATCGTATTATATCATAGGAAAAATCAATGAAAATTTTATCTATTTTTTATCGCTTTTTTAAGGTAGCTTAAAATATATTTAAGCAGACAAATATTTCTACGGCAATAGTTATATCTTTTTGTGAATAACAGATAATATTTTTCTAGTTTTATATATTTCAAGGTTCCACTATACATAGCCTTTGCTTTGAATCAATGCTACATCTACTCTCCTGACTTCAACGTTACATAAGAATTAAATATATTTTTTCTGGTATGTTTATATCACTGATTTGAGAATTAGATTATCTTAGAACAGGTTTTATATTTTTTAAAATATTCTAATGTTGTCAAACTGGAGAATACGTAATCGGAAAAGGTGATGTTTCTCACTATACAGAATATTGAGAATGGAATGACTTGTCATCAAAACACTCTTTGCCATACACAAAAAAAACAAGCATTATTAAATTATTGAAAGCAAGCAAATTGGAGTCAGAAAAATTGAATAAAATCAACTAGAGCTTTACGACTTCGCTGGAATTTCGCACCAACACATTGTGGGAAACCAGCCACAGGAGTGGGGACACTTTCGTATTTAAGTCAACCGACCTTAAGGATAAGGCAATTACACTACCAGCACTCTTATAGTTAAGAACTAGTTTTAATAAAAAAATGTATTTTATTTTAATAAAATATTATTTAAAAAAAACATAGTTTAACATATTTTTACTGGCAAAAATATGTTAAACTATGTTAACATATTTTTACAAAACCATAACCTAACGCATTGAAAGTTTCATTTACATAAAATTAAATACTTTACGTAACAAATGGAATGTTCTATAAATTTAAACAAAATAACTTGCGACAGGTTTTAAATATTCATTCAAAATTCAAAGTACAGGTATTATAGTACATTGAATCTAGTGGTCACCACTCTGACCGCTAAGCTATTCGTAAAAATATTTTAAATTATAAATATAATATACATTTTAATGGTCCGAGTAAGGTTTTTTATTATATAAAAAATATAATATATAAGTAAATATCGTTTTATCCCATCTCAAAGAGAAGTAACAAAAGCTTTTAACAATTTAATCTTCTTGTAACAATGACAAATTACACTATCTCGGAATACTCCCAGATCTGATGCACGAATCGTGTCACACTGAGTTATCTCTAAATTACCTTTAGCATTTCCATTCTTTTAAATTAGACTTATACCAGAAAGGACTATATAAAGGATATTTTACATATTGTATGTATAACATTTTGAACATAACTTTTAAAATGAAAAATATATATTTTTTACATATGTTGTATTATATTCTCTAATAGTAACTATTTGATCTGCTCTGCTATATACAAAGGGAAACGTGAAACTACAAAAAAATTAAAAAAGTATATGGACGGTCGTAATTCAATTTTGAAAATAATTTATAGTATTCTACTATTAAATTTATAATACCTAAAATAAAAATAACTCTCGTCTTCGCTCTTCATTTAGCTCAGTTTGTATTCAAAGAAATCTGAATGCATAATTGCGAGTATATAATAAACCTACGTACTTGTTTACCTTCTTTCAAAGAAATAATATTAAAAACATTTAATTAAAATTAATTATCAAGTAACATTTTATATAAAGCTGTAGTGGTGCAGTGATACTGTATCTTACTCTAAACGCGATGGTATGATAGAGCACGCTGTTAAGATCCGCCACTGTATGTTTATTCCTTGTATTACATTCAGACGGAAACAGATA
This sequence comes from Heliconius burneyi, assembly GCA_018247715.1. Classification (NCBI taxonomy): domain Eukaryota; kingdom Metazoa; phylum Arthropoda; class Insecta; order Lepidoptera; family Nymphalidae; genus Heliconius; species Heliconius burneyi. The sequence goes on along the minus strand of DWGR01000322.1, from coordinate 10,766 downwards.
AAAGATTGTCCTGCCACTAAACTCTTTTTTTTACTCTTTAAACTTATCTTCTTGACACTTTTGTATGATATTAAATAATTTGCGAAAATTTATTTTCACGCAAATGTCATTTGATTTATGGATATTGCGCGTACATGATACTTGTCATATATGTACTTTTCCAAAGTATTTAAGCGCATTCATTAAAATTTCATTGATCTAAGGATGCCATGATATTTCTTTATCTGCTTCATTTAAATGTTATTAAAATAAATAACGTAACTGTAAAGTATATTAAAACTGGTTGCCTAATTGACAATACATTTAAATTCTTTTCTTTTGTCTGATAAGCAAGCAGTTTTAAATAAGCAATTGTATCGAACTTGTCAAAATCTTATTGAAACCAACCAGTCACTCTTACTTTTTTGAATAGAATGAAAGATCCATTTACTATTTGCGGTTTAATTTTCTTTATGATAAAGTTTCAATTTTTATAAAGTTATTTTTAAATACCAGTCCACTACCGATATACGATATAGGTATGTATGTATACATATGTCACCGTAAGATTATGAAAACGGTCAGTTTATAATCTTACTCGTCAATTCAAATTCAATTCAAAATTTAAAGGTTCGGTTCGGTTAGGTTAGTTCTGCCACTCAACACGAAATGCCTCCAGAATTTGGCAGATAGTGGGGAACGGAGTGTCTCAACACTAGGTTCCCTCTGCCTACCGTGCTATATGCGGGATACAGCGTGAAGCTGATTTTTTTTTACCTCCATTAATTTTTTAAATATGATATTTTTAGGACTTAACTGACTACCTATAAATTTTTACCTTCATTAAAAGTATTTATTTATTCATGAGAAATAAAGGGCCTAATCCGATAAGTATGGAAAAGCTGCACTGTCTTGTAATATATTTCTTTAAATTGATTGTAAATAATTTTATGGCTTTTCATCTGAATTTACGATATATCATTCTTTTCCTTTCTAACCCTTACAGTATGGTAGTTATGGGGGTAACAACACTTATCGATAAACTTAATTTTCTCGTATCCTATTGACATTAAAGTTTCATTAAAACAACTGGCAAGTATATATATTTTGTTAGAGTCCAAAGTATTCACTAAACTTATTTCGATATTTTACTCCAGCGATTTCGGATTCAGGAAACTATTTACATTTTCTTTGAGGGATCTGTGTTTGGGTCATAAAGAATCCCAACTAAGAGATATTTTGTAAAGAACTTCACTAAATGCGACCGCATTACGTTTTCCTTCTGTATTTACTCTCTCTAAGTGCATGCATTTAGAGTACGGTAGATTTATATGCTCATTAAATTTCTTCAGTTTCAAGTCATGAATAATTCTTTTCATACTTTACGCTATAATTAAATGTGTATAGTGAGTGGAACAGCGTCTGAATGGAAATATCAATTAGTTCCCACATTAGTTAGTAGTAATTTATTCTTGATCTTCACAATGAAATGTCTTTCGCTGAAACATGAAAACGTTATCCTTAAAAATAACTCATATTTGACGATGAAATACTTGTGGGTAGATTGGCCGCTTTGTTCTATCTATTATTATTAATATTATAATATTATCTATTATTAATATTGTAAAAATAAAAAAATACAAGATTATTTTCCAGATCCCGATAAAAATAAGTGCTGGATATTCATATCTGGCTTGACAGCGGCACAGGAAGAAAATAATTAAGATATAATTATAAAAGGAATCTTCTTCGTCAAGTGGTTGGGTGAATTTAAAAGAAGATTATAAGAAAATATCAGAGAAAACTTGAATTATTTACTGACTCATTTTGTGAACCGAATAAATACCATTGTGAAAAGGTATTAAGCATAAAAGTACAAATATTGAGGTAACTTTTCTTTTTTTTATTCTTTTTCACGAGATCATCATTAATGCAATGCAATAAATCTCTTATTTATATTATTGCTTTTATGATAGCAATAGGCACTATCTATCTATTCTATCTGGCATATCTATCACTTCGGAAATTATACATGAAATTCGGAAATATGTTTAAGTTAATCAACTATATTAAAATTAACATATGGGATTGTTAAGCACTTTTCGTTTTTGTTACGGCTGATATAAAAAATCGAAAATCGAAAAAAAATGATGCAGTCCGAACCAGTTAGAGATAGGTCCAGTCAATGAAGGCGAAGAGCTCCCAAAGCGTTTAAGACCAAATACATATTTTTTTGTTCCGAACAAACCACCATTTTCATTTAAGCTTCTTTCGTTCCTCAGTCTGAAATTAAATTACTTTTTGACCCAGACTACAGTCTTTTAGATATAAAAGATTCTAGTTTAAGCGCTCAATGTTACACACTACTATACTCCACTTCTAGACTAAATTCTTATTATTATCGTTTTACAGTAGTATTATACAACAAAACTACAGTAAATTTACAGGTTGTATCTTTGATTTTATGGGCAGATAAAAAGGTCTAAAGTGAGCTCTGACGAATTATATATGAGCTCTTCCTTAATTTTTCCGAATATTAAAAGTAGGAAAAGTTATTTCGTAACATAAAAATCACAACTTACTACAGGGTTACTTAGCAATATTATACAAATACTATAATAAAAATTATTAATATTTAAAATATTGAAACATAGTTTCCTAAATTTAGTAAGTAACACATAGTATTAAGTAAAAGCCATTTTCCAGTTTTTCACGTACTTTATGTTACTTGGATCTCGCAAAACATTTCTTACGTAGACGATCACCAATTAAGTTTGAAACTGCTAATAGCTTCCTTTCTTTTCTTTCAATCTCCTAGAATCTGAATATGTTGTCCCATTTCGTGTAATAAAAGTAATATAAAATATGATATGGAGTGACGGAGAATTCTTTACCAATGATATACTCTTAGGAAAACACGAAGAAATAAAAATATAAATTTAAATAAATAGAAATATCAGATTGGAAAATAATAACTTTCAATAATGAACAAAATGAAATAAATTTTTCTATTAACACCTATATAACTGACGGAATATAACGTATTGTGGCAATTGTAACGTGACTAAAAGATAAGTCTGAACAAACAAAACTTTACACTTAAAGTAACAGGTACTTGCGTATTTACTTGAAGACACAAATGAGAAAGGGTAATACTAAATCTAAATTCTAACTTATTTTAGGATTCGATTTTTTCTGAAAAGTTAGTAAAGGATCTTTTTCGATAGAGAAGCTTTGTACAAAACAGACTCGTGACATTTTTTTATCTAAGCTTAACAATACTCTTACCAATTAAATAAGTATTAAAGAATATAAGCGACCTTTTACTTTTATAAAATTTTTGCGAATCATATAAGTTATCCATTTACGAAATGCAAAAGTAATTTTGACAACAAAGGAAACCCCATCCTGATTCGGTAATTTAGCAAAATATCCTTTTTGAGAAAAATATCCCTTTGTTATGGTTGCGTATTACAGAGTAATTTTTCCCCTTTATAAATAACAAACAACAACGCTGTTAGAGAAATTAAAAAATTATAATAACGATAGATGTTGTTTTTATAGGGCGGAAATATAAAGGCTGTTTGCTTGTGTATCATATTCAGTAATGATATGTCTGTTAATATAGACATTGGTGAAAGCATTTTATTTTTTTTTAAGAAAAGGATTTCTCTTACAATAGAGCCAGAAAGACAGAAATAATTTAATAAGTTATATTATATAAGTAGTACAGATAATAAAGTATTTATATGGTCTAGACTCTAGACCCTGGACCAATACTATTTACTTATATTAAATTAAGACATGATTTTATTATTTATAATGCAATGTGACTAAGTAGATGATCAAAATTATAGATCCATCTAGCTACTCTACTAAGGGGTAACATAAAAGCAAAAATACAATTAAAATATATAACTATTTCCTTACATGAATTGAAAATAATTTTTAGCCCACTAAAACTTAACGTTGCTGTTAGAATGCTATGTTTATATATTATTTATCATATTTCTAATATGTTTATACTTTCTATAAATATATTTAAGTAAAATATACGTTTAATACAAATATATTGTATACGTGAGAAATTTAGTTCAGCGATACAAAGACATTGAAAAGCTAAACAAAATTTTCCATTATCTTTGTCTACTTTCGACAGGTAAGCCGGATACTATTCGAAATAATGACTACAACTGCAATATAAAAAAATGCACGAATCCGAAGTTCTATATTCATAAAAATTGCTCAAATTCGTATTAATAGATTGTTTACAATTGAAACATTAAAGTATTTCCTTTAAAAGCACAGTGAAACATAAATAAGTTTTAATCTGCGCCTCATACTGCAAACATAAAAAGTAAAAACGGTGGAGATAAGGATTTAAGACGTATTAGCGTCTGGTTTGGAATATGTCCAGGTGTTGTATAGCACACATAATAAATATTATCAAAGATTACATTTGTTACTGTATTTTGTTAACTATGAATCAATTATTATACATAGGAGTTATCGTGGCAAAGCGATACAACTGTAAGCACGATGGTTACGAATTCGATCCTCATTGGGGGAAAATTCCCATTCTGGTAAGACATGGCTCAAAAGTCTCGTATAGCGGATGTAAAATGTAGAGTAGTAGTAAAGTTAAACTATATTCTTTAGGAGTATTAACCATACAACATTTTTTTCATGTCATATGCAAATAAAGACTGACTGTCATTAAATGTCAACTTTGTATAATATTAAAGCGCACTGTGGGTCATCTCTTCATATATAAAAATGATAAATAAACTGATACAACAGCAAAACTTAATAACGTATATACGAAATAACATTTAAATATTTTTATATACAGTTATATTTTCAGTTTTTCGCTTTGGTGTTGAGGCAAAGAGCGGCGTTGACTTCCGCCACTCAACACGCAGTGTCGTGTCAGCGCCTACTGAGTTTCTTAACATTATGTTTCCTCTGCCTACCCTGCTGTGTACTGTCCCTATACGGCGATCACCCAAAAAAAGGACTGATTAATATTTGAATTTATTTGCATTCGTACATTCCTAATTCAACAAACATGTATTTAACCGATATTTTTATTATTACAGGAGCGTTGGTATAAAATAAACTTCATTTATTTTTGCAAATAAGTATCTAAAATATATTAAGTCCTTGAATCTTGCTTGACTTATGATTAATTAAATTACTTTCCATTAATCTGTTAACACTCGCTTTAACGTACAAACACAAATCATTAAAATAAATATTAATTCGACCCCCATTTCGATTACATGACCCCATGCTGTTTGCTTTATACAACAGACGGGTCTCTGGCACCGTAAATTAACAAGAAACAAGAGTCGTCAAATTTATATGCCCGCTCCGACCGAAGTCATGTTTAAATTTCCATAATTCAATTAAACTGTTCTATTTAACAAAGAGTATAGTGTATATTTTTCTAAATAATATTTTCTCTCGTCATAACGTGACACTATTACATACGTTTTATAATCGTTCTCATTTGTAGGTTTCATATCTATATTCTGTACACATTTCTTGTAGCTAGACGGTGTTCATTTCAATGCCGTTTTGTCTTGTTACCATAGTGTGAAAATAAAAAGGGTTGATTTTCCCGAGAAGTAGTTGAACCAACAACTGTTGCGTTTACAGTCACACTCTGTCCGTGAGCTACGACTGTCTTAGTTTTTAATTAAAATTTAGAAGATTAAATAGCCACTGTGGTAAGTATATTAAAAAAACACTATAGAGTGGAATTCTGCACCATTATAACATGAGATGAAAGAAGACGATAGAATGATTATTATCATTTGCCGGCATTCTCTCCGCACACCTTGAAGGATGCGAGAGATATTACTTTAAGTAAATATTTTCATAATAATATATGACTATTTTATTCCTAATAAATAAATTTTCTTCACCCATGCTCCATTTAAAATAATATAACAAAAACAAATCGACTTCAAGCTAAAAAGTAAAAAATAAATTTAACTTATAGCAAAACGTACTTTGATTTTGTTCAATAAAAATAAGTAAACAAAGATTTTCTAATTTTGAAGTCGGTGCCGAGCTAAACTAACAGGCTTAATAATTTAGCATTAGCTTAGCCTCACAGGTACTCACTTTAGTGACCACCTGTGAGATATACTCGTATATACACTTTCTAACAAAAAAAGAATTATCCAAATCGATTCAGGCGTCTTCGAATAATCGGTGAACATATATAAAAAAAGATTCCGACAAATTGAAAACTCTCCATTTTTTGAAAGTCGGTTAAAAAATTACAAATAAATAATAATTTAAATTTTATTATGAAAAATTGTTATTTCACCTCGCCCTTTTATAGCTCTACTAGCTTAATGGAAATTCTATTTGTGTCAGTTTTTCACGTGATTTAAAATTCGTATAATTTTCGCACAGCTTTTTATCCGATGACCGATATCAGCTATTTTCCTTCTTTTAATGAAATTCATCTGTCTATAAATTCCAAATATACATATAAAGACAAATATTATCTAATTGATCTTAGTGTTTTGAGAAAGTGAGCGTGGTACAACCATCGATTTCGATTCGATTTGATCGATTTCGAGATTCGATTTTTATTTAGAAATACATTAATAATATTAAATTATTGCAGTGTGATTTAACAAAATATTGCGTTTTATTTGATGTGACTATAATTAGGTTTTCTCATCCTTATCTAACTGAAAAATCACCATCATATTGAAAAGAGGTGAAGATTAAAAAATATGTATAGACAAGAAAGATGATAAATAAATATAACTTTCATTTCAGTGTATAGGAGGGTAGCCAGAGGAAGCCTAGTGTTAGACCGTTTCCTACTTCATGCCCATTTTAAGAGATGTAGGATTCAAATAATAAAAATCAACAAGTACTTATTTTTTTCGCTTATACATTTATATGTACATTTAAATAAGCAAATAAAAGCTTTAAATACCGTTTACTGTATGTTGTTATTTCATTTTCAAAAGCCAATTGCAACAAGCTTCGATAAACCACGACTTTCGGACATTGAATGTCAGAATAGCAATTGTCAACATTTCGTATTGCGGTCCGCGTCGAGAGCTCGCTCTGCAACTGTTCTTTGGAACGTTGTGTTTATACGATCTTTGCTTATTTTCTGAATTTGAAAGAATTTACCATTTTCTAAATTGTTCTTGCATTATATATCGTTATTTTTATAAATAAAAGTTTAAGTATTTTTAATATAAAATGTAAATTACTATATACATTCTGCTCTCGATATTTTAGAAATATTGAGTTTTAGGAGACAAAATTAAAATTGAATTTTAAACATTGAATTAGGCTACTTTTTTACATATCGTAATCGTTATCGTTTTTTACATATTTTAAATATCGACAAAAATTTCTGAAACCATTTTAAATATGATTGGACGAATAGTTAAACCCAAACTGGAAAAACTCATCTCAAACAATGATAGGATAGCTGTAGAATAGAGGGAGCCTACTGTGAAATATTTGAAATCTTTATAGTTAGTATCGTCGATAGCTACTCGTATATATGAGAATGCTTTTATGATCGGACAGCAGCGTTCCTTTAGAAAATGATCAGGATTTTTTGTATGTGTATTACCTTTTTATAAATTCATTCGATGGATTCAAAACTCACCCGTTTTTCTTTTGTATATTTTCTGTAGAAATCAATAAAGAAATCTGAAGGATTTTTCATACAAATTTCCAGCAGAAACTGAAAAACATTGAAATATATTTTAAATGTAACGCAGAAAAACTATATTTTTTACCATATTTTTTTTAAATTAATAAATATCACATTAACATTTTAAGTTCAACTTGATATGTTAAACTGTAAGAATTTATTTTTCAATAAACTTTGTATTGTCTAAATTTCTAAAATGATAAAATCAGACTGATTCGGTATATTCCTTTTACATTATTATTAATTGCATCGTATTATTAAAAAAACTTTATTATTTATTTGTTTATTATTAAGTTCATAAATGAGAAAAAATATAGCTCCCACAAGCTAGCCCCTAGTAACAACAATAAATGCAAATCTAATTAACGTTATAACATATTTCAATGTAATATTTGAGTAATCATTACACAAACTACTTTTGGCAACAATTCAAAATAGCGAATAGACTATAAATAAGCAATTTTCCATCTCATAAATTTCTTATAATAACAAGAGAACGGCAAATATATGTAGATTTCATGGCAGTGCCACGAGATGGCCCGCGACAAACTTAGTTTGAATGTTTAAAGATATTAAAGAAGGACGTATTTAAATTTTATTATAATATTTATAAAAATAAATCCAAAACCTAGAAATATTTTTATATTAATGCGCAAATTTAAAATATATAAGAGTGAGACGTGGCGCAGGCTCTCGGAGGAATTAAGTACTAATATTTTCTCGCTCTGGTAAAGCGCGGTAACAGAGAGCGGCGTTGAGTTTCGCCACTAAATATGCAATGCCTCAAGAATTTGGAGGAAAGTCGGGAACGCAAATGACTGAATTAGAAACGCAGTGGCTTATTAGGCTTTCATGTTCCCTATCCAGGTACCCCTATTATTTTTTTATGGAAAAAGACATGGCAACCGAGCGTACGTACTGATGATAAGTGATCACTGCCGCCCACGACCGCGCGTAAAACCAGACCACGCAAACCAGAGAAGCTACTGGTGCGTTACAGCTTTTGAGGTGGTTGGGCACCGGAGCCCGGCATTACCTAATGCGAAAGACAGTGGCATAAAGCCACTTAATGCCGGGGGTGGTAATGATCCGGTCGAGTCTGCCCATGCGTGTTACCATTGCTGGCGACGTAACTCTACGCCTTAGTCTCCTCTTATGACATCGCCAGTACCAGGGTGATCCTATTCTAAGCCGGAAACACACGGCGAAAACTATGTACGGGATACAGCGTGAAGCTAAAAAGAAAAGTAATATATTATAGTGATTTATTGCGATTGTAAATTTGTTTATGCGTCATGATTCTAAGTATACCCCTCCCATACGAGTTTGAGTAGTTATGTGACTTATTCTGATTTCCATCATATACGGATTAATCACTCGTACGGATTAACTCCTAAATTATAAGCGCTATTAAGCCTTGTTCTCTTGTAATTAGTGTCACTACTTTTTATCAAACGCATTTTAGAACATGAAAAATTGTCTATATTCCAACTATACAAAGCTCACTATAAGGAACTGATCAAATATTAGATTCAATATCTTGTCATCTAATCTTTATCTTCTTGTGGTTGCGACATCATTGAATATTATTAAACTTAAACCGTATTTGACAAGGATGTTCTCCCTTTATTGATCTAAATATACGTACGTCAAAGGAGCGTTGGTGTAATGGCGACAATTGAACGCTCGTTAATCATTCATCCAAATCCATCTCTAAGTGTAGGATCAATTAGATGGAAAGTAAGATGATCCGTCTATTAAGATTTAAAGAATGAATAGCAGTTAAATAAAAACGGAAGGAACGAAGTGTCTTAACACTACGAGCTGTTGAAAAAAATAGTCATAAGGGAGTTAAATGAAATCTAATTCATCTCTTACATTAATTTAATCTAGATTTATATTAAGAATCATTGTAATTTCTTTGTTTAATTCTGAATAATCCATTACAAAGTAACAACAACAGCTCTTGTGTCAACAGCTCTTACATCACCGTAATGCCTCCAGAATGCTCTAATACAGAATTAGCAAAAAAATGTAGTCATAGAAACCTCCATAACATTTTAATTGTGTAGTTTCAAATACGTTTTTATTCTAAGGTTTTCATACATGTTTATATAACTTGAAATTAATTCTACCCAAGTATATAAATTCAAACATAAAAACGTAACACGGGTTCATTATGTTAGAAGAGATTTTTAAGGTAAAATGTCAAAGCTAGTTCCAGAAGTAGTTTACAACAGTAAGGTCTAATCGAAGTGATTCGTTCGGCTATCAAAGTAGTCGTTGCACATCCCGAGACCGAGTTTCAATTTAACTGCGTCGTTTGACGAGTACGCTTGGTCTTTGATTCTTAACTGATTTCTTTTTCGAAAAAGAGGACGCCATTTATTCGTTAGCTATATTTTTTTTTGTCCATTGATTTTAAAAATATTTTTAGTTTGAAAAAACATGCTTTATTGCTTCTATTACCACCATGGAAGGATGGTGGCGTCGCATGAATATTGAGGGAAAGCTTCGAGTTTTCATCTGGGTACTATGTGCTTAATAATTAATTTTTTTTATAATAATCACGTATGTATCTTGTAGCCATCATTTGATAACTAAAGTTTAAAATATCTGATTTTTAATAGTAAATAAGTATTATCACTTACATCACTTATTATATTTAAATTTTCTTTACTTTTGAATATTTAAAATTTATATTATGTAAGTTTAGTGAAATCATTTAGACACTTCTATTCACTACTTGACCATATTAAAACACTTAAAAGGAAGGTTGCGTCAACCTTTGCTTTCTAATAAGTGACGTCGACGTCATTTTTGTAATGATATTAATTTAAAAAAATCGTACCATACTATTTATTTTGATTTACTTCACTTATACTAAGCTCTAAAGTACGAGTGGGAGAGTCACGTCGCCAGCAATAGCGACACGCATGTGTAGACTCAACTGGATCATTACCACCCCCGGCATTTAAAACCGGCGTGAAGTAGTGGCTTTATGCCACTGCGTTTCGCATTAGGTAATGCCGGGCTCCGGCGCTCAACCACCTCAAAAGCTGGCAACGCACCAGTAGCT
>DWGR01000321.1:0-25017 GCA_018247715.1 Heliconius burneyi | reverse complement strand
ATAAATCAAACAATCGTTAACTTAATGGCACCATAGCAGCATTTAATAGGGTTGTGAAAATAAGATCGTACTGTATATCGTAATAGGTAATTACTGCTTTGAGAGCTTTATTTAATTTGTGATAAAGCTAATCTGTGATTAGAGGAAGTATTTTAAAAAAAACTCCAGCTCGTGTCGGATTCGCGCACGAAGGGTTCCATATCATTAATGATTTATTTTATTCTGTTATTTTAGTTTTTCTATCTATAGCGGCAACAAACATACGTCTTTAAACTGGATAAAGCAAAGTAAGCAGAGAAAACCTAATGTTAAGAAACCCCGTTTGAGGTATTCTATTCAAATTCCAGACACTGGATTTCGAATGGCGTAATTCAACGCTGAATCACTGCACCATGATGCCCTATAAAAACCAATACATACTCTAGAATAAACAAATTAAAATACAATAATATTACAAATTTGATTGACTATTAACCACGAATCTTATAAGATATTATTAATAATTTTTTCAGTAACAACGTTCCTATTAAATTAATTGTTATATACATATGCGTATAGTTTAGTAGTGATTGTGGAAGTAATTATTGTACAATGAGTGCTAATATAAACATTTAGAAGATATGGCTTCGTATAGTCACCAGGAAACTCAGTCGAGTCCAGCGAAGGAGGTGCCGAGGTGAGTGATTAAATATATAATACTAGTTTTATTATATATAACGTTTAGTTCGGCGTCGAGGCAAAGCGCGGCGTTGAGTTCTGCCACTCAACATGCAATGCCTCCAGAATTCGGCAGAAAGTAGGGAACGGAATGTCTTAACATTAGGTTCCCTTTGCCTACCCTGTGCGGGATACAGCGTGAAGCTGATTTTATAGAAAAAATATTAAAAGAACCCGACAAGGGTTTTGTTTTGCCACGAAATGTCTTTATAAACATTACATTCATTAGATTCTAAGATTTATATATATAAAAAGAAGAAAGGGACACGAGCGTGTGACTGCATTGCGATATGGGTTAGGTTTCCATCTCGATTCGCCCCGGTGTTGCGGCAAAACGCCGAATTTAGTTTCGTCAACCAACACTCTATACCGCGAAAATTCGGCGGAAAGTGGATAACGGAGAGTCTTAAACTGGGTCTCTTCTCCCTACTCTGCTTTAATAAGATAAATTGTTCCAGAAGAAAATGTATTATTTTCTAACAAATACGAAGTTAATTTTAAACTATAATTGAGGTCATAAATCAGTTTTGACGTTAACATATCATTTCAATTATTATCTATTTTTAGTTTATGACTTTTGAACTCCAATAATAACGGGAAACTATCAATAACACGTTTTTATCGGTTGTCAAATTACTTATCACTATATTGGACAGACGCCAGTAGCGTGTTACTCATCTCGAGAGATAAATTAAAACTGTTACATTTTTTTTTGTATTAATTCGGTTCGAAACTATAATTGGCCGTAATATAGAAATACTTTATATTTATGTTTTTTATAGGAAATTGTGATTTCCACCATTCCATTTTCACTTTGTTTCCATTTTCAGTTCGTTCCCTACTTTCTTTTACTGATATTAAAAAAATAATTAACATTTTTTTAAGAAACAAAAACATATATTATTTTTATATTTATATATTAATAATGAGTATTACCTTTCGTCTATAATAATAATAATAAAGCGGTGTAAAACATTACGCTATGAAAGGCATATCGGTATACATTCGGTACCATTCGGTCCATTCATTTCAGATATACATATATCAAATTAAAACCGTACTCTGTCCTGCCAGACTAAGTGAAATCCATTTTCCTTAAATGAACATCAAATCCAAAACCACGAAATGTACAAGAAGCCACTTTTCAGCGCCACCATGACATCACTTGTTCAATATCATACTTAAAAGCGTCAAATTCCACGACAAATATAAAATCTCAATATGACATCAAAATAAATAAAAATCCGTCAAGTGCGAGTCGGATTCGCATACCGAATTGTCTTTTTGCTGACATTAATCCCGGCATTTGTTGCTAGAGTCTGCCTTCCTACTCACCCTACTTCACTTTTCACGGTCTCTAATATCCTCAGTGGTTAATCCATTGGCTCTCATCTCCTGTATCACAACATCCAACCAGCGCTTCCTTCTTAATTTCAGGGAAAGATATAGCAAGGCACTGACATTCGACATATTTCATAGGCCACCAACTTAGTCATACCGTAATAGACGAAGCTCTTAGACTTTACCCGCTACATCACTGACTCCAAGACAACCTAGAATGAATACTGTAGCAATTAGATGATTCTGGTTCAACGAGAACCAGATTTATAAATGTTGACAAACTTAAGATTATATGGACAGACAGACGGACAACAAAGTGATTATATAAATATATGTGATTATATAAGAATTCATTTTTATTTAAGTGTGGAACCCTAAAAATTTTACAAGTATATGAATAGTCCGTATCGGTTTACAGCAAAATAAATCATGTTTCGGGTAAATACGCGTAAAAACAGTTTGCAAATCGTCGGCAGAAACAAAAAATGTGACTACAGCCTACAGCGTCGGGCATACGATGTTTGGTCAATTCAAGCCCCTACTAGAGGTATTGTGTTGGTATTACAGATTTCCGCATTTACAGAGTATACAGACATAACCTGGTATTAAGATATTGAATTTTTACGTTTGGTTTCCCAGGAGTGGGGAAGGACCAAATAAATAAATATTAATGATACCTTCTCTATTTATGTATTTTATTTTCGTTCGTGAAACTAGGGTTAGTTTTTCTTTTTATTACGTAAATTTAAAATGCAAGAGTGTTCTTGTCAGAATCTCTTCTTTCTTCTCCGTTCTTTGGTTTCTGTTTGAAACATTGCGTGTTGAGTGTCGAAACTCAATGCCGCACTTCGCATTACTTTTGAACCAAAGATATTAAACACAGAAATGGTATTGCCTTAGGAAATTAATAATTAACATCATGTTTACTCCCACAAATGCACACACAGGCCTATTTCGAGAACCTGCAGTAGCAGCGATCCATTTTTGTTCACAGTAGGATGTAAAATCGATACAATGAATGCACCAAGCTCACAGACATTCGCATTTAGTTTGCTTTTAAATGTTTTATGTTTTTATTTGTACCTCAAAAGAATGTATTACTTGATAAACTTATTGATTATTTATACTTAAGTCAGTTATTATTACATACAGCTGTTTTTAATTTTTCTACGATAAGTTTTGAGGCCAGCGGAGGCGTATTGGCACAACTGTATATGCGATTGGTAGTAAATTCCATTCCCACTCGAGAAACGAAATATTTGTCTAAATGTATATTTTCGTTTCTTCGGTCTGGTGTAAAGGCAAAGCGAGGCGATGTGTTTTTCGTCAAAGCCAAAGTATAGACAATTTTTACCCGTTATTTTGACATGAAGGGAGAATTTACATATATTTATAGAAATAATTCGTACAAGATCACGAGTACCTCTTACTTAAGCAACAAATAGTGGAAAAATTTATAAAACAAATAAATAGCATACTATTGTTGTGATTCACTCACGTCACTGAATAATGAAGAGAGCTAAGTCACAAGCAAACTACAAATAAGTAAATTTACACAAAGATGATGAAAACAGTAGACACAAGCTCGACTGTAATCACCAGCAAAACGACGATATGTCGATGCCATAAAGTAAGAAGTGAACAATCACTTAGATCTGCAGATAAATAATCAGAAATATCTTGCGTAGCCATAGTAGCTACTACGATTCCAACACTAGACCTATAAATCTATTTTAAATTTTAGCTCTTCCATCACATCGCTAAGACCTATCCTCATAAATCCGCATATAGCACCTTTATACGCGAATGGACGATAAATTTTTATTTTAAAGTGATCACGAACATTATCCGAGTTTAATATTACCGTATTTTCACTATTATGAATTATTACTCGATTACCGCGTTGAAATATGTTCTGTCGGGAATAGGGGAGTGTATGACACTTGACTGTCTGTGTTTGTATTTTACATACAATGTGTATGTTTCAAAAGTAGTTGCAGGGTTAAGGGTTGAAGGGAAATGGCAAATTTAACTGCTGTTTTTTTCTGTTTTGTTCTGTAAGCCTGTATAGCGGGGTAATAAGGAACCTAGTCTAAAGTACTTCAAACTACATTAACCACTTACCACGGTATTTTTTAGAAATTACATATTCATTGGTGGAACTCAACGCCATGCTTGGTCTGCAGTACGCCATTTTTGTCTCAAATAACTGTACAACTAAGCTCGTCCTTGTGTAATGGGATGATTTTTAAATGCGATGGTTATAAATTCAATACCCACTTGCGGTAATAAATTTTTCCCATTTCCTGTTCTGGCAAAATGATGCACTGGATCGAATTCCGTTAAAACAAAAAGAAAGTGAAGAACGGGGTGTCTTGACACTGGATATTCTTTGCCTCCATTTTTAATAACCGCTAATATTGCCGCACAGATTTGGACCCACAATTACTATACCGGCGTTAAAATTCGTCAATTGTTTATGTACAGAACAATTATAAGAGCTTGCCAAAATTTATATAACGGTTCCCCACAATTACATCATTATTGCTCGGCTGAATTAAATTATTTGAACACGATATGTTCCATAATGAAAGGATAATAGTGAAAGCAAATATTTTAGACATCCGCGTGTATAC
This sequence comes from Heliconius burneyi, assembly GCA_018247715.1. NCBI lineage: Eukaryota > Metazoa > Arthropoda > Insecta > Lepidoptera > Nymphalidae > Heliconius > Heliconius burneyi. The sequence goes on along the minus strand of DWGR01000321.1, from coordinate 20,323 downwards.
ACACACAAAACCAAAATATGAACTAACACAGAATACTCGTACATTAAAATACAGATGTGACAAGTTCTTTCCAGCATAGACAGAGGGAACCTTGTGTCGAGACATTCGTCCATTTCCGCCCAATTTTCTAGATCGAATACACAACCATCGCTACAGAATCACCGCTGCTGAATTGTTGAAGCATCGCATGTTGAGTGGAGGAACTCCACGTCACATTTAGCCTCTTTACCAAAGCGAAGAAATGAAATTATTCAATATTTTATTCATCCGAATGGGAATCGAACCCGCAACCGTCGCGCTTACAGTTGCACGTTTGTGCCTCGGGCTTAATGTTGCTCTATGCTCAGAAAATCTAGAGTTAGGACGATCTGCTATTGCCATGTCTGTCTTCCCCACAAATCTTATAACAAATTGTAATATACTAAAACAAACATTATATGTATGTGAGAACATTGTAAGCCAATAAAAAGTTTATTAAAATCTCCACATAGCAGCAAATAAGGTCACGTTATGCTGGTTGTATATAAACTTTGGCTTGAAATACCAATTTTACGGAGCCCAACCGCAGTTCCAATACGGCGCGCGGTTTTCCTTCATTGTACACGTTACAAACGAGAAACAGTAGTAAGTACATTTTTCACAATTTCAGAAACAATATGGAACTGTTTTTTTTTTTATTATCTTTAACAATTTTTCATTCTGATTAATTATTTTGGTATTTGACTTTAATACTGCTTATCATAAATCATTAAGTCAAGAGTATTCTATATTTTTAACGTTTATATGTATAAGCATGATTTAAGCACCAACTTTATATAGATTGGTAAAGGATCGTGCTACAGTTAAGGATGGAACTGTAAAAAAAAAACCTGAAAAAATAAATAAATCAGCTTCACGCTGTATCCCGCACACAGCTGGATAAGAAGAGGGAATCTATGGCTAAGACACTCTGCCGGATTCTGGAGGCATTGCGTGTTGAGTGGCAGAACTCTACCCTGCGCTTTGCCTCGACACCAAAGGAATGAAATGGTAATGTGAACGGAAATAAATAAATAATAATAAAACCTAGATTTATAATGCAGATATTCCCACTTCAGCACATTACCAGTTCACAGTATTTACGTACATTCTTACCGACCTACCCAACAAATCATCGGTCTGGCGAGCGACCGCAAACTACATACATACATTGTAAATTCGTGCCAGCTTATACAGGGCTAGTACCTCGAATAGATTTTACAGCCAAAATTATTCTATGGTCACTAGTTAATTACTCATATGCCGGGGTTGTTACTAAATTTGAACAGCATTTTAAATCGGTAGCGGATGAAGAGCCAGACCACCTGTCTTTATGCTTATAATTATTTATGTACTTTTATAAATTAACATTTTGGACTTATTTGATTTCTATAGTTTATATTCATATTAATCATTCAGAAAAACAGAGATTATTAGAGATGTATGTATCCCTTTGACCTCCAAAATATACGAGATATTACGTTTTTTGTAACAATCAGATATTAGCGTATTTAGATTAACCAAACAGAACTAACAAAAAAGTCACTTGACCGTGCGCGGCTGCGATAATTTACCAGCAGGTTGCTCAAACTCTAGCTCAAACGCTCGATTGCCTTATTTTTCTACCTTACTATTAACTTCGACTTACCTTACCTTATTTCTATGTAAACTGGGAAAATGTAAAATAGTATAAAAAGGTTAAAAACAAACAAAGACGCAACGTTATTTTCCTTTAATACAAATCAGAATATCCAATTGGCGTATCCTACAATATTTAGTCAGACGGCAAGAACAAACAACATCGCCGATCAATGAATAGCCACCATAAGCGCGGAAAAGGCAAAACGTGAATAAATAATGCCTCAGAAGTCAAATATCGTGAAATACAAATTAAATAATTGGTATCGGATGATACTCGCCAACAAACCGAGAGGTATTATCGAATGATTGCGATAGCCGCTCGTCTAATCGGCGTTTGTTTCAAATAAGAAGACCTATTTTCGTTTACGGCGCGTCCGGACCGCTGGGCCGGATAAGGCGTTGTTGTATTTGAATTTTTATTCAATCTGATGATCGGGATTGGCGTTTTTTTTTTCGCTATTTGGATTTTTTTTGAGGAGAAGGATCTTATATGAGATAGATAGATTAATTATAGAATGATTTTTATGTTTCCGTTGATTACTCTACATTGAAATGGGAGTAATAAAGCGTGGGAGAGAGAGATATTTTTTTATAGAAAAATCTTAAACTTTCATTGTAATTTGGTGATGTAGAAAATTACGACTGAAACATAAATATATATAGCCACAAATCAATTTGGTCAAATTTGTGGTTTAACTCTCGTCACCGCCAAAACGCCGATATTAAGTTAAATATCGGCGTATGCATCGCTCCTATCTCATAATGTTTAATAGCAAATTATAAGATAGGAAAGAAAAAGATTAGATTATTACACCTTAAAAAAGTTAAGATTAATGTATTAACTATCTCATAAGTTGAAAATAAAACTTCGAAAGTCATCAGCTTAAAAGTCAGCTCTGTAAGAGCATGCGACTAATTCAACAGTTGCTTATTTAAAAATGTCTTTACAATATTTTTATAACAATTATGTAGCTCTGCCGCTCGAATATCAAAATGTATACTATTTATAATAATGGAACTCAAGTCTATTTTTTATTTTATGACTAAATGTCACAAATTCAAAGATTATTTTACCATATTCAAAATTGATATAAAATGTCAAAAATAATTGATCACAATTGGTTCCAGCCACCAACAGTTAAAAATTTAAATCATCAGTCATGTCAACGTGCATCTTAATTGTTCTTGAGATATTAAGAGTCTCAGCTTCAAATCCTGCATTTGTAAAAATTTACTACACAAGGAGTTGTACATTATTCCATATCCATAGATATATCTTTCGATACAGCTTAAGATCTCCCAGGGTTTAAAAGGCATGATCGAGTCACCCCGTATTTAGGTCAGTGTCCCGCACCCGAGTCACGTCCGTACATTTGTTCCGATGTATCGCTTGATGCGCACCTGGCCTCAGTTATTGCTTACGTCCAACATATTTGGGGTGCATAATATTTGTCTTGGACTTTCGTTTAGAACGAAACGTGAGTTTGATTTATCTTTAGAGATAAAGGTTTGTTTGATCTAAACGCTTCTATTGATTTCCTTTCCCATCTGGTATTTGGGGATTTAATGTTAGAAAAGCAGGAGCACTTTTAGTCACAGGTGTCTGAGCTTTGTAGTTATCATGATCTATGATTTTTGTATCATTCAGATGTATAAGGATTTATGTTGTTATTTATACTTCATTAATCTTTTGAGTATAATAAATATAGATTACAAAAGAAAACAAGTTTTTATCGGGCTCAAGAAAAATACAAGTGCCATCGAATTTCTTGAAGCTATTACGTATATGAGCTAAAACTCGAGTGGTTTACTAGTTTTATTTAAAGAGGCACAGTTCAGGTCCTAGCTCCATCTTGTAACCAGCTTTATGACATCCTATTATTATATCTATGTAATTTCTTTCTTATATACCTATAATTGCTAAGTCTCAAAAATATATCGAAGTGTTGGAACATGAGTGATTTAATACTAGGTAATCACTACTGTCCTGCTACAGGATAAATCACGTAAATCTGAAAAAATGTAGGTTTACATTTATTAAATATCATGGAAATATATAAGATGGATACCACCAGTTGTGTTAACATATTTTGCCGACTTCAATATTTTACATTTCCGTTTTCTGTATCAGCCCCTTGCCAGTATGATTTATATGAGGTTCCGATTGGTATAAATGGATGTATGGAGTGATGAAAACATTTCGTAAATATACGTCATGGTTTATTATAACCTAAGAAAAGAAACCTGATGCCAAAGGGGCTGCACCTGATCGCACGACTGACACGATAGTTGTGAATTCGATTTCCACTCGGAGAAAATATTATAGTTAAACGCCATACATTTCACAAAGCGCAGCGTTCAGATCAGAAAAAAATATATCCTAAAAGAATATTTTATCTTATAAAATATTAACAATTTTATTTTGTATGTAATTCAGTACTTCCTCTACCTACCCTGCTACATGCGGGATACAACGTGAAACACAAAAATATATTATAAATAAATAAATGTATGAGTATGTTCTTATATAAGGACTTCATGAATATTGGATCGACCTGTTCTTGACTCCACGTTCAGTCATCAAGCGGAATGTAAATTAACATTCAGCACTCGAAGCCAATAATATCTTCATCGCGTCGAACGCGACTTAGTTAGGATGCAACGCGAATCATCCCTAACGACTTGTGGCTTTTTAAATTTACTTTCATTAAAACTTTATCTTTATTTCAATATAAGACGAGGTAAATGTCTGATTAAGACATTGGTAAGACGTGATAGACGTCGGTTCGATATCAGCTCGAGTAAAGTTTTAAGTTGAAAATATTTTATCGCGTGTTACTATACGCGTGGCGATCGTGGGTTCAATTCGAAATGAATTTTTAAATACTTTCATTTTCTCGCTCTGGTACCAAGGCAAAGCGCTGCGTTGAATTTCGCCACACACACAAATGGTGAATGGAGAGGATTACCCTCTCCCTACTCTACATACAACGTAAAGCAAAAAAAAAACAAAAATTGTGTAAATTATCGAAACGAATCACATTTCCACGTAATCTAAAAGTTTTTTATCTCACCGATGTAAAGCAATCGCCCCGGATTCGGAATAATTCGAAGCTCGAGTGACAAACGCAGCTGCGTACTGCGAAACGAGCAGCACTTTTAAATGGAAACATACTTCTTTACGCTAATCTCGAACTGTCGTTGGGACGGGGGCGACGGTACGATGTACAGCCGAGTATCTGCTTGAGGAAAAATTTGGGAACAGGGATTTAGTGGAAATAGGTAATTTGGCTTTTTACAAAAAAAATCAGCTTGGGAAGGAAGACGGAGAATTCAGTGTCAAAACACTCGTTTCCGATTTCCTACCGAACCATTCCTTAATCTAGTTGAGCTCCGAAGGTCTACTCTGATAAATGGACTATGAAATAGAAAAAAATATTGTTTGCCCAAACCAGTAGTTCCTGACTTTAAGACTATCAACCAAGTAAATGTTTCAGCTTCATAATATTAATAAAATAAGGTAGGGGCTAACATAGAAACAAAAATATATATAATATATCTTTTCCATTTCCACCACATCTATGTCAAGATATAGATGACACGGGGGTGAAATAATTTACATAATGTAATCAGCACCTACCGATGACTCGAGCTTGCGCTGTTACAAGGCAAATCAGGGGATTTTAATTTCGGTTCAAAACTTCGAACCTATCGCGAACCGTCCTTTGAGACCGTTGATTGATGGTCGCCCTATCGGAAAATGAGGATTTTGTTTAAAAGTTTAAGCCGACCTTTTATAATTTAATACTTTTAATACGTTGTTCTTAGGGTGTAAGTAGGTACCCATTTACAATATTTTTGTGAAGCCTTTTTGAAGCTTACCTTTCAGAGATTTTTTGTTTTGATTTTGATTATTATTTTGGTTTGTGAGTTACACATATATATTTTTTAATTTAGTATTATCTATTATTAAACAATGTTGTATAACTTAAGTAGAAAAAACAAGATTTTTTTAATGTACAAGTGTAAAGTTTTTTGATAACAACCTTGCAATCAGCTTTTTCTGCTAGTAGTCTATCCCATTTTGAATAAACAAGCAAAAATTGATAATATGTGTTACTCAATAAATAAAGTATCCATGTTTAACTACCTAGGCCGAAAAGATTATTTTAATATTATTATAAGATTTTAATTTTATTTCCTTCTTAGCTCTTCAGCTCATTTTTCTTTTGGTTATGTTAGATACATTATGAAAAAAAACCCATTGTTAATGTTGAAATTTGAACTCACTACCATCCATCGTATTCAAACAAACAAGTGCCGACAATGGCGTTTTTAGATATTATAATAAAGATTAATTTTTGCTTCTGTTTGCTGTCGTTCTTTCGATAATAAAACCAAGATATTTTACATCAGACCCCTTAACAGATCGCTTCCGTGGGATAAAAGAAAGTATCTCAGGTGTTCCGTCCCCTTTCCTTGCTTTTGAATATTTCGAGCACTTTTTATATTACTATCCTTTAGATAATGGCCACTGGATCGACGATTGTTAACGAAAATGGAAGATCAATAAGCTTAAGTATTTATTATAAATATCTGATTACAACACAACTATATTTAATTAATTAAAGTTATTAAGTCTTTTATTTCTAGATGAAATTTTGTATCAAACTTTAAATGGTATTTAAAACTCTCCACTCCTCTGTTCCTGTCCAAGTTCAAAACATTGTAAGTGGAGCTGTAGAATTCAACGTTAAACCTGTCTCATTAATCCGAGAAAATTTAAAAATATTTTTTTAATTTTCCCGGTTTGGTTGGACACAACTAGGTAGTATTTACGTGCATTCTTCATGTCAGTAAATGTTACAAATAGAATCAGTATTTCCTAAAACTATCATGTAAACAAATGTCAAAGTTGTCGTCAATTTTCTTTGCGTTGACCTTAAGATGTAAAATGGAAAATCCCTTTTTACTCGTACCACGACTGGCCTCAACTTATTTGGAACCTGTTTGGATTTCTCAAAATTCCTACGGAAATGGCAAAAATGGGACTAACGGGTGGGAATAAACTGGTAGGTTAACCTACTTACATTCCTTCATATATACCTTAAATACCTACCCAAAAATTGGTACCAGCTCTCGGACCAATAGATTTGAATTCAAAATATCCCAAGTGCCCGTTTAGAGGCCGCACGTAAAGAGACTTATTGCTCATTTTACATCAGAATATACTTTTGTTACTAGAGAAACTTTTTAATGTCGCCATCTTTGTGTCTCAGTTATTAAGCTTTAAAAGCGACAATGAAAGCGTTTTGGTCGAAACATTTTGCCTGATGGAATTTTTAATTATTTTTTCTTCTTGACGGCCCATTGAGATGTGGAGATGAATATTTATTTTTGTGCGTTTTTTTAATATATTATGTGGTATGTTAGTTTTAAATGAATATATAGCTTAATGAAATGTAGGAAATAATCAATTATTTTTTTTAGATAAGAACAGATTATATTTATAACACGAAGCAGAATCTGTACGTAATTTAATATGGCAATGTTCTTAACCTTTACTCAATTTCTTAGCTTTGGTTTTCAGATTATTTTGGTTTTATATTTTCTCGCTTCAAACTGTACTTGTATTTATTAATAATCTCCCTCTAGCTTAGAATATATTCTTCTATAATAATAGTTTTAAGTAACGTAGTAGTTCTAAGAAGTTTAGTTTCCGCTCAACTTACCCTCGTATTGGGCGGAAGCGAGACATTGCGTGTGCGAAACTCAACTCCGCACTTACTAACTAACCAAAGCTTGGAAGTGAAAATAAATTATGCCCTCAAGTGAGAATCGAATTCTCAGCCGTCGTGTTTACAGTAAGAAGCTATAATATTACGGTTCGGCCTCAAAATTATAATATTTTACTACGAAAATTATAAACTATAACTAATTTTACTACTGAAATGTCCTCAACATTTTACAACATTTTATACACTTCTAAAAAGTTATAGCATGTTCTGTCAACGTTAATTACTGTTACAAATGAAACGACTTCTTCCTTGAATGACATTTTGGTAATATAATATACATAGTATGAAAGAGTTTTTATCCATTCTTAATATTCGAAATATATTTTAGGCAGAGGCCGTCGTTCTCAGCGACAAAGCGTCTGATTCTAAACAGTTGTGGGTTCGATTCGCAATTGGAGTAAATAATTATTCTCATTTCTTCACTCTGATAACGAGACAAAACGCGGCGGTGAGTTCCACCACTCAACACGCAATACCTCAAAAATCAATTCTATTGTATACGAGTATACTCAAAACATACCACGTGATATTTTCTTCAAAATTTCAAATTTTTCACGTTAGAAATATTCTAATATCGTTTTTTTAACAGTTACCAAAGAAATATAACTTAAAGCTCCATTTGCTAATGAAATGTAACATTAAAAATACAAGTCCAGTATAAATATTTACACACACATGCCCTACAGAGTTCTCGTATGAAACTTGAAAGTTAAAGAAAATATACTGCTTTGCACTGTCAGTGTAATGAAATAAAATAGTGTTCTGCCATATTAATTATCCCAAGACACGACATTAAGTGGGGTTCGAGGGAGTACGGGGGAAAGTAGGGCAGTGGCTGGATAGTAAGGAATTTAACTTGCTTGAAATAGTGTACAACGGTTTGGTTTTAAAATGTAAAGTATTTGAAATGTTTACTTTGGTTTAAATATGAAGTTGTGTTTTCAATTTATGGGAATCAATTTATAGTTTACTATAATTTCAAAATACTAATCAAATTTGCATTTTTTTTCGTAGGAAAAGATAATTTTCTATATTTTTTTCTTTTTTAATCTATCTATAATTTTTATGTGAAATAGTCGTAAAATCCCGGTTTTCTGGTATCCCGGTATCCCGGTTCCGTTCCTATAGCAAGTTCCAGAAATTGTTCTTCTACATTCCCTTACATTTAAATAAACTCTAAATTCAGTAGTTCCGTGTATGTCTTATCTGTCAGTCACTCAATAACTGTATAGGCTTATACATATAGATTATCTGAAAAGTTGACTCTATTCACCATTAAAGCTATGATATATAAAAATAGTAATATTTAGTAGGATTTGAAACAAAAATACAACGACTTCTTATATTCGGTTAAAAATACATTTCTACTATAAGAAGCACTTAAAAATAGAAATTATCACAGTGGATTGACTCCTGTCGTCCCCTTACATTTATATCTGGACGTAATGTAGCAAAACGAAAAACGAATCTAACGTCCCCTAACTCGTGAGACAAGAAACTCGCTAATGTTGCGTACTAAAGTTTTGTCTTTCTGTGCGTCATGTCTACGGGAAAGTGGAGGGTAGAGGGTAAAAGGAGGGATATTTTTATATACCCGTAGTTGTATATTATATTTTTTTCTATATTTAATCTTTATATTCAATCTTTATTTAATTTTTTTCTTTAAATTATTTCTTGCAAGTTGGTTGGTAGAAAAACTGACTCCTTCAAAGATGTCACTTCAATGTATTAACTATGTATATTTAAATAACAAATCTTCTTTACCGTCTTGAAAAGATAACATTAAGTTCATCCACCCAATACGCAATAATTTGAAATTTTGTGGAGAGAGGACAGAGTGTCTTGTCACTATTATACCCTGTCAAGTGTAAAAAAAATATTATCTAATCAGATAAATGATAAGCGCAATTACCATTTACATCCATATTAACACAAAGATCTGGCCAATCGTGGCGAAGGGGCACAAATTATGACTGTTCGATTCCCATTCCAGAAAATTAAATATTTAATATTTGCTTTTCTTCTCTCTTGAGTCTATGGAAAATGGGGAGTGGAGTGTCCTAACACTAGGCTCTCTCTGCTTACCTTGCCACATGCGGGAAACAGCATAACAATATAAGCTTAAAAAAGTAGTACACCAACCATGTTCATACCCACACAAAGATAGATAGATAGATAAAATTCAACATAATATAGTGCATTCCTGCACTTTAGTGCTCTCAACACATTTAGAGAGCGTTCAAGTTAAATCAGATACAATGCAAACAGAGCAATAAACGTGCATTCGAATTAGACTAGTATTTGCTAAACTACTCCACGTTATTTACTAAGTCTAACTTGTCTGAACGAATGCCGGGACTATCTTATTAATAATATATGCACATATATTGTATTTGAATACGTAATTTAATATAATATTTTGTATTTCAATTTTGTAGCTATTTTTATTTCTCCTAAAACCTCCTTCAAGCTTTGTAGTTGTCATTTGCAGGGTTCCGTTCCTCAAAAGTTAGAAACAGAATCCTATTAAAATCATTTTGCCAAGACCATTTATCTCGAGATCACTTGGAGGTATCAAGCTTAAATTATTTTGAGATATTTCTATTGTTCCCTGAAGCACAGAAAAATACGAGCATTAGCAGAAGATACGAGCATTTATTTATGCATCGATTTTGATGCCCTTTATATGAAATTCGCTTAGTAATCAAAATCTATAGCAATCTTCTCGTGGACCGATAGTTATAAAATTAAGCAAAAAGTGAAAACTTACAATATAGATAAAGGAAAACATCTAAAAGGTTAAAATTTATGGGTATTTAATAGAAAAAAATAAACACATTTTTTATTTGTAGTCTATTTCATTCAAAAAGAGTGCATATGCCCGTAAACTTAAGTTTGTCAACTTCTCTTAGCTGTCTGCCTAACCTACAATCCTGAACTTGGTACCAAAGCCTTCGTCGACAAGTCTGACTAGTACTTTAAGAGAGACGTGTCCAAAATAATTATTGTTAAAACACTGCCTTCGAATTCTCTACAAAGGGGAATGGCTTTTATAAAACTCAAAAAAAATCTTTTGAATATAAGCAAAAAAAAATACAAAAAAAAACAACGTATTAATCTCAGTAAGTCTTTATTACACGATAAGAACGACCTCTAAAAAAGTCAAGAACTTAGAAAGTAACAAATTCCTCCCATTATTCATTTGGGTTTAATATAGGCTTGGGTAATCTTGATGAAGTTACAGGATAATCGGTGTAAATCGAGCACGAGAATGCCATTTTCTTTTATTCTAACATTTAAACTAAAAATGGAGACATGTTTGTTTTTTTCAAATAAAATTATCTCTAGATTTATTAGAAAAATTAATATTGGTGGCGACAATGTCCAGAATATCGAGGATTTTTCCCTTCTTGGCTTAATCTGAAACATTGTATTGAATCTTAAATATTACTTCGGTATAATTACACCAAAACAACTGGTCAATAGAGCGTCTACGTTTACCTCTATTGAAGAGGGCGAATATGAGTAGACAGATAACTTACAAAGGAGAATACTGTACTTACAAAGTTAAAACTTGATGTAGGACCTGACATGTAGGAAGTGTAGAGGACTGTAGGGGAGCACTAAGAGAGAATTTCTCAAAATTACTACGAAAACCGGGAAAAACGGATTTATTTATTTTACGTCATAAATTTCACACAAAACAAAGAATTATACAACAATTTGATAAATAAATTAGAAATTCTAAACTTATAGCAAGCTTAACCGCTTTATAAATTATGTATAAGTGTTAGAACAGATAAAGAAGGCTACAGCCACACGCTACTTTATATACACACTGGCATTATCTTGGTATACCCACGTCTCTTGCCAACTATTTGTCTAGATAACTTGAAAAAGAACATCTTACATTAAACGACAATTGTTTAACATATTTACATATTTTAGAGATATCTTATTCCGTTTCCATCTATCCGCTTATACTTTGATTATAAGCAATTTGTTATTTATCTTTCAGTTTGGAAACAAGACAAAGTGCGGTGTTGAATTCCACCAAGCAATTATTTTGATGAACCTAAAAAAAAAGAGTTATTCAAGAGACAGTTAAATTAGAATCAAATGTAGTGCGATTACGCCACGAGGGCCTCCACAATATACAAATGTAAACAAACTCATTTTTTTAGCTTCACGCTGTATCCCGTACATAAGCAGAAGGAATCTGGAGACATTGTGTTAACCCAATCTGCTCCTATTAAAATACTTCTATTTGTCACTTTCCTCCGAATTCTGGAAGGATTTGTATGTTGAGTGGCGGAACTCAACCGAACACTTTGCCTCGTTACCAGAGTGAAAAAAATTAAATATTTAATATTTAATTTCCTTGATGGGAATCAAACCACAATCTATCACGTTTACAGTCGTTACCTTGGGCCTGCGCCAGGACTGGCCTCAAATTATTTAATATACCATAAATAAAGGCATCCGCAATCAAATTGTATGAAAGTTAGGCCGTTTATTATAAGTGTATATTGTACCATCGTATTTTCCAACTGATAACGAAAATATATATATATTCCGCATTTACAGCCGGAGTTTTCCCATATGTTGTCAAAGTTGAGCTTATGGAGGATCTTTATTATATAACAATAAGTGATAAATAATATTGAGGCCATAATGGTGGTAACGGTGGTTCAGGGGTTCAATTCTCATTCGGGTAAATTAAATATTTCAATTTTTGTGTTCTGGTAATCTTGGAAATTGGGAAGAAAGTGGTGGATAGTCTCCTAGGTTCCATTTACTATGCAACATGCATGCTTACATGCAGCAAGAAGCTAAAATCTTATTTTTATAAATTTAAATAATTAGTTTTTTTTACGTTTTCAGTATTAAGTGAGCTTGGAACCGAGAACTTAGTGTCCATTCTACATATTCTGCTAATATTCACGACCTTACATTGTTTTATGGCGATACAGATTGTTATATCAATAAACTACACAGAAAAATTATATGTATATATTTTAGTCTATTAACCTTTTTTCAGCAAACAAAGTCATTCCATGTTGTATTATAGTAACGAGACTACGGAACTAATTATATTTTGGATATAAATACTCCCTTGAGTAAGATTTCAACAACCACCGTATTCAAAATACACCGCCATTACACTACAGAAGGGAAATTAATAATTCGAAACTATTTTATTTAAAAATATGTTTAAGATTTTATGAAATACAAAGAGAAAATAAAGAAAATAATGGCTTAAAACCAGAAACTCTCTGCTGCTTAAAAATGTGTAAGTTATGTAAATATAGGAAATAATAATTTCTGTTCTTTGCTTAATTCTACACGTTTACTTTACTTAATTATTTTATTTACTTTTATTATACCTTCATCATATCCCGCTCATAGCGGCAAAGGTAGAGGGAATCTAGTGTTAACACACTCCGTTTTCTTACCACCGAATTCTAGACCATTAAGTATTGAGTGGCGGAGCTCACCGTCACGCTTTACCTTGTTACCAGAGCGAAGAAATGAAAATATTATTTATTTCCCAGAGGGGGAATCAAACTCATAACGTCGCGTTTAGAGTCACACGCTTATCCCCTGCGCCACAACGGTCTCTACATAACTTGATATAATATACACATATTTCAACAGTCAAGATGAGGAACCAACAAAATTTCAGTTCTTAATACCAGCATTTTAACCAATGGTAAAACGCCTATTTACATCGTACGCAATGCGGCGCGGGTAGCGCAGCGTCGCACAGTATTTGTCAAATAGTGTAGCGTGCGGGCGACAAACACTCAAGTGGATGCAAATTTAGTGTCCGGGATGTATTACTGTCCGCTGCTTCATGATGGAGAGCTGCCCAAGATGTACAAGTCTGAATTATAATGATTTAGGTAGATAGGTACATTGTTTTTTTTTACGAGGGTGGCGGAAGTTGATAAAATATAACCTATATAATATCTTCGAAATCTTTACAAAAAAATTTTTAAAAAAACACGGTTTTGATAGGGGCCAAAATAAAAATCAGCGAAAAAATTTTTTTTTCTGAACAACAAATCTGTAATACATAAAACTCTACAGATACCAAGTGACTGTCAATGCACAACCAAAGCTACTAAATTAAAAAACTTGAAATTTGCCATGAACGCTTAGAGTGGATTTCTGAAAATTCCTTAATAAACGGAAATTACAGGTCTACGCAAAAATAATTGCAGGAGACGATAACGACAAATATGAATTTTCTAGATTACTTAAAGAATTACTTAAATAAGCTAAAAACTCCAGATAATTACATTCGTACGTATTTTGAGACTACGCAATGCGGTAGCGCCGTGAAGTATTTGTCAAACAGTGTCGCGGCGACCGACTAAACACACCGCTATACTTAATGGGAATGCAAATGCACTACCGAGGACTAGAGTGGTAGCATCCGTTAAATCTTTCCAAAAGCCAGAAACAGGATTTAGAGCATTAAGGAATCTTAATCTAGAATTACGATGTGTGAAACTACCCTCATTTTTATCACATATAAGTATCCTTCAAAGTTTCTATTTATATAGGTTTTTTTACATGAAAACTTCGTGTTTTTTCGAGTGTCGAGTAATGATCAAACGATCAACAGTTTTAAGCATAAATTGAACAAATCGCGAGACATTGCAGCGTGTTACTTAAAAATATAAAGGGGGACCCATGTACCACAAACATAGAACTATATACATAGATGTTTATACAGTGAGTTAAATAGTGTTTGATCTGACAGTATAAGCTTGTTCGATTTTTTACATAATACGATGGTATTCTTGTACATTTTTATAAGCTACGAGTTACGAAATCATCGCCGATCTGGAACGAACTTTTTCTTGTATGTACTATTCGAGTATAAACATGAATTAACACCTCGTGGACATCTGAAATCTAGTTTTGAGTAAGCTTATTTCTTTTATTCTTAATTTCAGAAAAATATTACGGTATGAGAAATCACGCAGTCAGCGTCAGTGTCTGAATGGTGAAATAAATTTTATTATACTTGTAAGACAATAAAATAAAAAATAAACATTGATTATTGATAAATACATTAAACAAAAAATTAAATCAGCTTCACGCTGTATCCCGCACACAACACAGTAGGCAGAGGGATCCTAGTGTTAAGACACTCCGTTCCCTTCTTTCTGCCAAATTCTGGAGGCATTGCGTGTTGAGTGGCAGAACTTAACGCCGGGCTTTGCCTTGACATCAGAGCGAAGTAATGGAAATATAAACGTAAACAAACATTTCACTTCCTCGTGTGGGGATCGAACACACAATCGTCGCATTATAGTCACACCCTTGTGCCGCTGCGCCACGACGGCCTTTATTATCCTCAAAACTTTTAAAAATTTATTTACCTCTATATTATATTAACTACCCTTAGTAAAATTGAATAAAACGTTAATTAAGATTTTCTACATACATTCCTTTACAATAATACGTTCTTGGTACCCTTTATGTTCTCATTAACGAATACACGAACACAGCCCAATAATGTTCCATACAGAAATAATCATCCAAAATTTCAATCCCAAAAGCAACCTTTTACAATTACGCAGCTCGTTTAAACTATAATTGTTATAGCCGATAGGACTGTAAGGGCTTTAAATAAAATTATAATAATTACCCTTATAAATATATATGGCCGAACATTTAAAGCTTTTCCGGTATTTCGATAGTATTAATGAAACGTATATTAATAAAATAATAGCAAACGATTGTGCGGACAGATCGAACTGCCCATCAGACTTTATGGATGGATCGTTTTGCAAAATATATGTGGTGATGAACTAATTTTATTGTTTTTGTTTTAATTATTATTGTATTTAATGCTTAATGTCATGTTGGAGGTGTTCGTGGCGCTGTGGACACTGACTATAACGATGGTTCAATATGATCTGTCTAAAATATAATCATTTCTTTATCTTAACGATAAAGCGCAATGTTTATTTCTGCCAGTAACACGCGATATCTCAAGAATTAAAGGGAAAGTGCGTGAAAAGCGTAGCTGGAATATTTACTATACATCATGGCTGCGCCTTTAAAATTTATCTTATCTCTTATATTATATATATATGTTATATTATGCTTGTGGATTCGATTATGGCTTATTTTTAATTTGAAAAAAAAATATGCATCTAAACAAAATTCATATTCAAAACTTCTTCGCTAATACTGCGTCTGCGCCATTCATGAAACCATTCACTCCAGTCGTGATTTATAGCGCGAATACAAAATCCCGTACCCCCGAGGTTTCCCGCTCTGAATCCCGCCGCAACTTGTGCGACAAAAATGTCATTACGTAAATTTACATAGAAATAAAAAACGCTATTTCACTCTGGGAATAGACGTTTCAATACGCCCTCGCTTAGAGGGCTGGTCTAGGACAATTCTAGTTTCTTTTTTTTTTGAATTCACGGTCTTCGTCTTTTATAATGGTTGATGATTCATATAAAATTGTATGTTGTTGACGTTTATAATTTAAACTTTGAATTGTTTTAGTAATAAATACTAGTCCTAGAGACAAAACTTATTCTTAAGATACTTCTTTCTTTGTTTTTCCGTTCGAACGGTACTTAACGCCGTATTTTGTCTTCACAAAACATCATTCATGTTAATTGAAACCACAATTATTACGATTACAGTCAAACAGCGTCGTAGTGCACCATGATAGTCTCCTCCTAAATAAATATAAAAATGAAGTACTTCAAAAGTCGGAGATCCAAGTTTTGATAATTTAAATTTTTATTCAAAATCTTATTACTTTTTTAGATAAAAATACAATGTCATATAACACTTTACGGGATCTGGTCATATTGACCAGACCATTCCCATCATACAAACCAACCCTTTTTATACTCAAACTAAAACCATATTCATACATTTTAAATATAGCGTACCGACCCTTTGTTTACTTACATACTTCTGCAGATATTAATTTTACAGTAAGTGTCAATTACGTGTTGCTCCGAAGCATAACAATGGTGGCAAGTAGCGCCCAAGTTTTGAAATGTGACAGCCGACATCGGATGCTATGCAGATTCAGCATACTTTGGTGTGAATCACTATTAATATTCATAGAGTATGAAAATTTATGTTGAAGCAAGATTCTTATTAAAATGTTGTATAACTTAAGTTTATTTTTATTCTTGTCACTCTTGTTCTCCACATTCGAAGTGAAATTGAAGATATTGAAGGAATGTTACGTAAAACGCATGAGAAAACCCTAAAGGGCATGTATAAAGAAGTTAATGACGGTGGACGAGGTTAAACATGTGAGAGAAAAACTGATAGAGCTTTGCAGAGACTGTAACGTTCTTCTATGGCTACCTCGCGAGGGTACAGTATGAAGCTAACACAAGAAGTGTTTGTCATAGTGTAATGCGTTGTAGTTATAAAAAAATATATAAAATTTAAGAAGTCGCTTCTATAAAAAGCAGCATCAGCTTAAACTGAGCCAATTTGAGAAATTGAGAATGAAATAACCTTCCTTCTTTCACCTTCTCTGTTCTATTTCATAAAACCCTTTTTTCAGATCAGTGTTCTGTAAACATAAATAATCGAACAAAAAATAAAATAAACCTTTTAGCTTATAAAATATTACAAAAAAACCCATTGAAATTCTTCCTATCAAATCCTTTCAATGTCCATTGCAACTTCGATACGTAATACAGCATCGCAGCCGAGGGTTCGGTTAATCTAAGTAGATTCAGAGCCACAATCTGACAAAGGACAGACCGCCTTACTTGTGGTGAATACACACATTGTGTACTTGTCGATTTATATATGGCGTTTGGAGTAAATGATCGATTTAAATATACGAACATACGTCCAGAGTGAGAGAAATAAAATGTTTTAAATAATTATTTTTTTTAGTTACATACCTGTAATAATTATTTCTTAAAAGATAATTTAGTAAAATATGTTTCTTTTTATTCTATTAATTATCTATCTACCTTATAAAACTCTTCCGTTACTAAGTGACTGACTAAAAAAAATTAAATTTGGCAAGAGGATCTACAGAGATAGAAAGAATCGAGATTTTCCATTATATGTCTTCATTAATTTCTCTTAAATATCTCCCTCTCTCTGTATCTATACATATTAGAGTAGAAATATTAAATAAGAATATTGTTTTCTTAATGACCAAAAAAAATATTATATTAAAAAAAACATAAATGTTTGTGTTTAGTTCATCTGAGGTAAGTTGGCAACAAAGCTTTGAATTTCTGCCCTTTGTCAGACTGAGATTACAATCTTCTTCTTATACATCTATATCAAGAAGTGCAGGGGACGCTCGTACTATATATTTTTACTAAAATTAAAATCATTGTAGCATAATGGTAAGTAAATTGGGGTTCTTGCGGCGGAGAGGCACAACTGTCTAAGTGTAAATCTGGTTGTGGGTTCTATCCTGATTTGTGCGGGAAAAAGCGTGAATGAAGCTTTAAGAGAAAGAGTCCATCTAAAGTTTGAATAATAGCAATTATATTCAATGAAACTTATTAAAAAGTGTACTTGACCGTAAAAAAAATCTTAATATATTTTTTTCACAATTTTTTAGTTACAAAAACAAGCAACACATTATAGACAACTATAAAAAGCTACTCTGTATACAGCATAAGGGACGGACAAACATATAGATTAAAAGACCACATATTATCTACTTACGCTGGAATTTTCAGTGTCCTTCACAATATTTCAGTTTGCGTCGCAATATTTTATGAGAAAAGTTATCATTTTAGAATTACATGTTATATTACAGAGGTTATTCGCGAATACTTTAAGTGGTTTATCAATTCTATACATATTAATTGTGCGTAAGTGGTCTTCGCTTTGAAATATTTGAAAATATTAAGTTCGTTGAAGGGCAACTGAAATAGGAATGCATTAGCATTCCTTAACTTAGTGAAAACTACTTAGTCGCGGTGCTCAACACTCCCTCTGCATACCCTGCTATGTGCGGAATAGAGTGAGGAGCTTAAAAAACTCTTCTTATCACGCTGAACGAAAAATGAGTCAATCCTAAAACAAAAAAAAAACATTGTATAAATACAATTTATTTACTTAAACAATCATCACTCACTCGCATCCCAACGTCATAAATAACATAAATAATTGCTTATAAACTCTTTCCGTCTCGAATTTCTTTAACTGAACAGACATCACTGGCAACACCAGAATCCCCTTGCGGATCGGCTGTATGGTTTTTCTCATTTCCTTATCCCGCTCCTCGTATATTTATTTTTATTTCGTATTTGTATTCGTTTCCTGTACGCCATATTTTTTCGCGACGTCTCCATATCACATCCGTCAGGTTCCGGATGCTGGCGCTATTGTCGAGCGTGTATCATGAGGAAGTTATTTTGTAATTTGTGCTCTTAATATGTGTTGGTGTTTGGCTAGCTCTTACGATTTATATGGCCAGAAAAATTATTTGAGTATTTAAATATGTACATATCTTTATATTGTAGAATCTAATTATACGTAATTCTTGTATTAATAAGACCGGGTCAAGTTGAAGTCGCTAATTTACGGTTCTGTACCATTTTTATTATCAGAATTGTATTACTTTACTACTTCAATTTGCGGGTGTATGCACTTATTTTGTAAGAAATTAAATACATTATAAGCTTGTAATATATTTTATCTATAATATAAATGTAATTTTTCACTAGTCAAATTAAATAAATGGATAATTGTTATATAACTAGATTCTGTACTAAATAAATTGTAAGTGCATGAAGATAAAAATGTTCATGATCGTATGTATCCACAAACCAAATGAAAGGTTTCACATTTCAAAAATTCACGAAACGATCGTCTGAAATAGCATCAAAATATGTTTCAAGTACTAAAATCTTATCTGGAGAGGAAATTGAATTTAAAATCTGCGTTTTCAACTGGAATATCCAATGATTTGAATATTTTTCCCGTTCGACCCCATAAACTGGAATCGACTTCGCCCAGCCCTTTCTGGGCCGTTATTTATATACAATCTTTACCCTCTCAACTTTGAAGCGTTGACATTTATAAAATGGGAATAGTAATCTTCTACACTCGAGGGCCTTGTAAGGTCATAAAGAAGAATTTTCGTGTGTTTTACGCCTTAGTTTTGGAGTTATAGCGTTCTCGAGCACGTTTCGGGGCAGTTTTATGTACGACGGTACATGTTGTACGATTTAGGTTTATTTTTGTATAAGGCTTAAAATATAACTCGTACTTTTTCAATTAGTAATATTAGTAGATACAATTTTTATTTTTACAAAACTAAATACAAAAATAACTATTTTTGTTTGGCCCTAGTTAGGAAGTTTAAAGGGAAAGTTGTTCGCTTTGTGGCAGTTGAATAATTAGAAACCTAATTGACTTAAACACTTAAAAAAGGAACAACTTGGGGAAGGGACGCACTTTGATGGTCAGACCACGGGTTTAGGTAACCAATTAAGTTACTAAATGTTGATATTTCAAATTTTTCCTACTTTAAAACTGTTTTTAATTTGTGTTCTTGGAAATATAAGTATTAGCAAAAGTTAAATTATATGTTTGTATTTTGTTCTTAATTAGTAGAGAAAGTTTTTATTATGTTTTTTCTTTTTTGACAAAGAAATCGTAATATTTAATAATGTATTATTTTTCTCTCTAGTGGAATTCTAACCCACAAATTCACAATATATGTAATCTTAATTAAATTTAATCGTAATTAAATTTATAACTCTCGTATAGTAATTAACGTTTTATCTTAATAAAATTTCTTAAATAAATATTAAAACAATATGTTTTAGCACACGTTCCTTTTGCCTATCCCATTATATAAAGAAGAACTG
>DWGR01000320.1:0-25028 GCA_018247715.1 Heliconius burneyi | reverse complement strand
TTGTTTCTCAGGATGCTTAAACATAACATTTCTTTAAAGTTGTAAAGATATCAATGGCCCTTTTGACGTTGGGCATTTGTTTCATATTTATTGTCTTTAAGCAACATGTGTTTGGGTCCGTTGACTGGCGTATGGTTTGTTTATGGTCTAGTATTTCACATGAAAATTTAAGGAAGTCATTGTTATGTTACTTAACATTTCAAATCATTCTTAGATTGTGTGGTAGTCCCAGATGGTAAAAAGGTTCCAACCGTTTTCTCAATCGAAATTTTGTTACTTTTGTGTTTCAGTAGCCTCGTGTATCATTTCCAATAATATAATAGTTAAAGTCAAAAATAAATCGTTGATATTATTTAATTATAACGTTTATCAAATCAAATTTACGCCCAGCTGCGCCATACACGCATGTCTTAATGACATCGAAAATATGTTCCGTCACCTTACCCTTTTTTTCAATTTTCAAAATTCTTACCAGCGATCAAAAGAAAACGAGTCGTAGAATATCAATAACAGTGCATTAAACGCGAAAACAACACTTCGAGACGCCATAACTGTTTCTTATCTCCCTTATATAGCGCGAGGCTGTCTAACATATTGTGATTACGTGATTACGAAATATTTACTTCAATAGATATTTCAGTTTCTTCGCTCTGGTATTGAGGCAAAAGCACGGCGGAGAATAAAGAAGATCAGCTTAATTTTTTTTCACCAATATTTTTAAAACTCAACTCAAGATATTAAAAAATACGCAGTACGTGCTTGCGGTCTCATCCAAAGGCTTATTATAGACATTTAATGATACCGCCGACCACGTTGGTTTCATTTATACGAATCAATTTATTTCCCAGCCGTATATTTATATCCGTAAAAGCCTTTGACGTGTGGACAGTGAACACGTTACAAGCACAGTTTTATTAATTTTATAAATAAATTAGCGGTGGTGAACTGTAATACCCATATATGAATAGCGAAGGGTTTTGTACAACATATTCTTCGTATAGCAATTATTTTATAATTATTCTGATGGTATTAGTATATTACTGTAGTGATTGACGTTTTCTTTCATTATATGATAAAACTGTATAAAAGAGACGGCCCAACAAAGCCGGATAGACATAAATCATTTATCCACCCAGCTATCTGAATAATAAATAGTACGCTAATAATATTAAATTTACAAGGAACTCCTAAAATATGAATGACAGATATGCTTAAAAGAAACAATCGAAGTTTCGATATTAGAAAGACGCAGGTTTTTGCGATATATTACAATAAGAATAGAATAAGTCACTAACAATAAATAAAGTATAGAAATTAAACTAGTGACCGATAGTAATATTATTTAAATGCAAATTACAATTGTTAGAATATTTAACTATATAAAGACACACATCTCTAACATACGAACCTTGAAAAGAAAATAAACAAAAATCTATTCAGAATTTCAAATGTAGTCAATCGTAATTGAATAAAAGTGATTTATGTACGAAGCGTTACGTAGCTCACCACTCCTTGCTGTGCCGTCAACATTTTAAACGCAATCGTAAGTGAATTCATTAATGTAATTCAAGCTGACAAAGCCGCGAGCGGTCGCTAGTAATAAATATAACATTTTGATGAAAGATTACGTCTAACTGGTTATTTGTGACAATAACTTAGTTGAGATTGAAACAAGTCTGTACAGTAAATTACATTAAGCTAGAAGTTAATTAGCAAATGACTTTATTAAATATTAATAATTGCTAAAATTGGGATTCCAACGTTTTAAATGATGAATAGTTTAACTTGAGAAAATTCATGTTACATTAGGATTCTCAAAATATTTATATTCCATGAACTCTGATCCAGACGTTGGAAAAGTAATTTAATATAAGGAAATGATCTAAATTAGTACAACTAGTTATAAAAACTACGATCTTATGTACAACAAAAAGCAAGACATTTTCCTTATAAAATATTACTCAAGCGTTACTTAAGCGTGAACATATTTAAAGGAAATAATTTTAAGAAACTTATCAAAATCTCATTCGAACTAAGAAGCTGTACAAAGTTGCCTTTCAAAATGGAGTTAAGATCCATTAACTGTCCGTGGTTAAATTTTCTCTGAGATGACATTTTAATTCGACTTTCATAAAGATGACTTTATAAATTAAGTTCATCTGTTGGTGGTTTAAAGTAAAGAATTTACAAAACTGATGCTGCTTTACAGGGAAAAGTGCAAAACAAGGTTTGTATATCTTTCAACCGCTTCACTTTGCATTTACGTTAAAATCGTGCTAATATTATAAATTTGAATGTAAGTTTGCTTGTTACGCTTTTACGCCAAAACTGTTCAACCAATTATAAGGGATCTTCGTATCACATGTTCTTAGAGATATTAAAAGGAACATAAGATATAAAGTTTATATTATCGCTTATGTTATGTTATTGGCTATAAATAAAAAAGTTTAACCAAGCAAAACCGCATTTAATTCTCTTGTACATTTATAAAAACATGAATGTTTTCATGATTTCGAGGGCGAAGCCAAGAGCGGATCGCTAGTATACATATAATTTTTTCTTACAATATGACTTATTTTACTGTGACCGTACTTAAAAATATTAGGTGGTTGAATATTTGTGTTAACTGGTGTGATAAACGATCTTAAATATATTTAAAAACTTCTATCAAAAAAATTGAATAGCTAAACTACACTCGTCAAAATGAACCGTCATATGATCTAGATATCATGGTAGATACGCGGATGAAGAAGAATTTGTTAAAGTCAAAAGCATTACTTAAACAGTTTTTAAACTAGAAAGTTAAAATATGAACAGCAGCGTAGTGAGTGCATTTTACCGCATTATAAACTGTTAATTAAAGGGCGACCCGTTTTATCGGAAGCAAAGTTTTAGCAAGCTCGTCACAATTTCATTAAAGGTTTAAGCGAAATTAGCACTTTAGGATCGATTTAAAACCCATTAACTATTCACGCTTTAAATTTATCTGAAATCAACTTTTAATTCGACACTTCCAACAATTACATTTGTTAAATTTCATAATATGACCGAGTTATAATGCTAAAAAGATAAGAGATTTTAAAATATATTTATAAATTGAAGCCGCTGTGGCGCAACGGCAATGAGCCTGACTGTAAAAACGACAGTCGTAGTTTCATTTCCAATTTTCTGGGATGAATTCCTCGTCCTGGTGAAAAAACAAGGAGCGACGTTTATTTCGGTCGTTCAGTCAACAGTACCTTTAACTACCTTTCAAGCTAAAGCTACTCAACTAACTATCACGGAACTTTGTGATCATATTCTCAGAGATATTATATGATATTGTTTATTTAAAAAAATATATAATTTTTTACTAATATTTAAAAAACATTTTGGATATTACATATAAATAAGTTTAAGCGGGCGCGGGCGAATTTAAATATCTAGTACATAATATGCCAAAACACGCGGGCGAAGCCGCGAACTTAATGTATTTATAACATTTTATATTATATCTAAGTAATTTATAACGTTTCTTTGTACAACGAATAATAGTGAAACTTCATTAAGCAGTCTATTTTCAGAAACCAGTTAAGGAATGTTGGCGGAATCACGTGGTCGTACATAACCTGATTACCCCTATCGAGTGGCTTTGATGTGTAATCCCCATTGTAATGTCCTGAATTTATTGGAAATGTCATTTGTTAGAGCTGTGAAATACGCACGAACAAATGAGCTCACACCGATTGAGCGCACGAACTAACTGATATATAACTATACGAGCTAGTTCAAAACGTTCGACAGCTCTAATGCTTTGATTGAATAAATAGCTTATTTATGTACAAGAGATATCGATTTTTTTTTGTTTAACAAATGTATACAAATATACGTTTTTACTATATATGGATATTATTGTCATAGAATGCAGCATCGTGTTATGTTTGTAATTATCTCAATTTCTTTTGTAAGGATGTATCTCTTACTATAATTATGATATGTAGTAGTAGGAGTGTCTACAGAGTTTCCTACTAATAATAATCATGATCTCAAAAGATGTAGAATATAAACTAAAGAGTAAGAGATAAAATAAACTAAATAGTCTAATTTATTTAATAACGCCGTTGTACGAGGTATACTCGTAAATGATGACGTGCCGATTTTTCAAAGATAAACGATAGAAGTGTTAAACTTACCTAGTTGTTAAATATATTTTTATTAATACAACGTTTGCCCTTTTATAAGTAGACGTGTGACTGAAAATTAATTTTCTGAATGACCGGAAGTCATCAATTAATTGCGAGATCAAATTTAAAGTGGACTCAGATATCCAATTCAATATATCTATCGGGATAAGCCTTCGCATTGATATCGTTTGTCATTTGTAAAGTAAATTTTATTAATCTGTTACAATTCAAGTTTGTTGATTAAATAAATTAGTAAACTTTACTGGATCAAATCATATATTACTACAAAATTGACTTAGATCTTCGGACGACTTTACATTTATTGAATTAATTTTGAATATTATACTTTTAGTTTAGAAGTTTTGTTACTCTTGATAATTACTATAAAAGTAGACTGATTTCGTTTAGTGTTTTCATTTACGTAACCTATCAAAGTTATATACAATGAAATTGAAAATTAAGAAGTGTATATTTCTATTATTGTCTTATTTTCACAAATATATTTTGTTACTATAAGGAAACAAGTAGAGCTCGGTTGTATTCCGTACATACCAGGGTAGACAGAAGAAATTTTATGTCATAACATTCCGTTCTGCATCGCTATTCGATCACCATACGTAAGGAAATAAGAGATAAGAGACCTTAAAACCTTAGATTTCCTCCTAAAATAAAAGATATTTACATAATTTATCAATTTTAAACAAAATAAAATGTAAGAAATAGCGTTCGCTATATCAAGCTTCTGAAGCATCAAATTTAAGATGAAAATCGATTTATAGCTTAGTTTCAATGATATACGCCGAAATTGAAATTTTATTTTCAACTTCGTTAACTTTACAACTTCTTAATAAATTCTCGTCGCCAGAGATCCAGTTCGACGTTCTTGGATCATTGAGTTGGAATATACCCAGTGCTCATTTATAAAATAAATGAACATTTGAATGTTAGAGTTATTTGAAAATAGAGCTTACGTAACAAAATATTCTAATTATTTTCCTAGACTTTAGAAACTTCTTCCATTATTAAGTTTTGTAAGTAGCTGACTTAGCTATTTCGATAATAGGATAACAAACTTTTAAAAACTTATGCTTGATTATTATAATATTATGAAAATAATTTTCTTATAGATAAAAAAAAAAACAATTTTAGTTATATTTCCTTAAGGATCATATAACTTTCACTTTTATAAATGGTAGGAAACTCCACTCTTCGCTAGGTTGACGGATAAATTCAAAATATTGCGATTTGCAATAAAATAATAATTTAAATATAATTGAGCTTGACTTGGAGCCCGCAACAACTGATCAGTCACTGTTTCATTGCGCCTTGATGTTCTCTTTTTATCATATAACTGAAAAGTAAGTACATTTCACATCTATAATAAAGAAATCGGTAAATCAATATACACGAAGAATTAAGTAACAGTTTCATATTATAGCCTTACAGCAGGGAATGCAGAGGCATACCAGTATTAAAATTATTTTAGAGATAATTATTCTAGAGATTGAGTAGATACTACCTAACTAAATCAGGCGAAAATATTTGTAAGTAACTGGGAGCACTTTGCAGATAAAAGCTCTTAATCCGATAATAATATGAAATGAAACAAACCAAGAGTTCTAAAGGTGGCTAATTTAAGTTTCATTTAATAAATACACCATTATCTCGCTCCAGAGTAAATAGAGAAATAGAAGATCATTTGTTTAAAATCAACGGCCGCATCTGGCGTTTCTTTCTTTATGTTGGTTAAATTCAATAATCTCAGTACAGCCGACTGTTACAAGTTTTTCGATTTTCATTCGTAGTTCTGTCCGTCCGTAATCTAGTTTGCTACGAGAAAGATTAACTTGGCGTCAAAATTACATACATTATTTGTTTTATATAATTTTAAGTCTAGTAAATATAGACGAGTACAAGGCAGCGCGAGTGGGCTTTTTAAAAATAACTAAAGTTAATTTTAAATTTATTTTAATTAATTATCAACAGAATTTCATATTCTCAAACAATTAAACTTAAAGTACTGAAACGACCGAGCAGAAGCGCACGCTCTTGTCGATTGAAAATATATTCATTAAATTAAATATTAAAGACACATAGTGTTTCCCATGGCTTGAGAGCATTCGCGTTGCCATACGTAGAATGCTGATCAAGCGCTTACTTGTACAATTCTCATCCCATGAGCCAACATAACTATATTGTAAATATGTATTATTTTCATTGAGAAATAAATGTTGCATTTTTAAATATAAAATATATGAACAAAATACTCTCCCAACGGTGAGACAAGAGTCCAGGCTATCAGCGGCTAGGGCTCCGGAGTGAGGAATCTCTTCATTTTACACGTCGTCACAACCTGCATCCAAACTTGATCTAAATTTGTATTTGTAAATAGAAATTGGAATTTTATAAAAAAATGCAAAATAAACGTGTAAACTGATTAGGGAGCACATAAACTTAAAATTTGAAATTTCATCATAAATTTTTTAAGCCTGACTAATATTTTATAATAAACTTGCAACCTTTAAGATTTACGCTTAGTGATTTCCTATGACGAAAATTTCTAGTTACTGTCAATTTTGTGTGATGAGTTTGCAAAATAACACGGGCGAGGTGAGGATAGAATATGAGACTTTCAATGTTATTATGTTTAATAATATTTTTAGAATATATCATTAAGGTATTACATACGCATAATGTTTAACCTAAAAATAAAAAAGAATTCACGAATTTTAATAAAAATAATGATTTCGTCACAAATTTTCTTTCATATTTTTACTTTCCTCCCTACATTTTCACATTGAATGTAAAAATATATATGTAAGTAATGAATAATATATAATAATAGAACCACGACTGCGTGGCAAAATGGCACAAAGTGTGACTGTAAAACCGACTGGTTTTAAAGAAATAAATTTATATATCCATTTCTTCACTCTGGTGTCGAGGCAAAGCGCAGCGTTGAGTTCTGCTCAACATGCAATGCTTCCAAAATTTGGCAAAAAATGGGGAACGGCGTGTTATAGCATTCAGTTCCCTTTGCCTACCCTGCTATGTGCGGGATATAGCGTGAAGCTGATTTATTTATTTACTAACCCAATTATTTCGAACAATGACACAATGAAACAAAGATAAAAATATTAACACCACAAAATTATAGTCATTACTTAAATAAGCCATATTTCACATGTCGAGAAAAGGTAATCGAAAATCGATGCAACATGAACTCAATCGCCCATTGTATGCTTGATTGACATTTAATTCATGCTTCGATGC
This sequence comes from Heliconius burneyi, assembly GCA_018247715.1. Taxonomy (NCBI): domain Eukaryota; kingdom Metazoa; phylum Arthropoda; class Insecta; order Lepidoptera; family Nymphalidae; genus Heliconius; species Heliconius burneyi. Next base: position 17,592 of record DWGR01000320.1, on the reverse strand, counting down.
CCTGTACTCGCATCTTTCGTATCGTTGAACTTTGTATACATTAACTATGATGAAAACTGGATAATCCAGTGCCTCTCCTATGGAGCTAAAATACACATTCGCCATCATTACCATGATTTTTTTTTGTTTAAACCAGCCATTGTATTGTATCTTGATTATTTTTTTGTGTTCCTTACCTAAAAATGTAAAAACAGAACCTTTATAAAATCGCTGTGTTTTATGTCAAGGCCAATAATCTGAATCCGCGTGAAGGCACGCGGTCAAGAGATAATTGGATTTTTTCCGTTTATAAAATACATAAATAAGGCTTATGAAATTAGGGAGATATAATGTAAACGATGCTATAAAATAACATTACTTTTGTTTTGAATTCTCACACAATGGTTTGTGAATTAAAATCAATTTCACTCTACTGATATTATGACAAGTAAATATATATATATATATATATATTTACGTTCATATATTTAATATATATTTTTATTTCAATTATTGTTATTATTATCACAATATTTACGTCTACTTATGTCAAGACAAATTTTATTTTTAAAGTAGCTTAAGTAGGAGTTTATAACTTTAAATAAAAAACTGGAATTTTATAATGTAATTTTTTTTGTCTTTAATTGCGTCCATTAAGATTTAGAGATTTTCTTTAAGCAAAATTTCTGGATGATAATTACAGTCCATGTTGTGTGATGAGCTTGCAAAATATCACGGGCGAGGTGAGGATACAATATTTTAATGTCAGTGATATTTTTTAAAAATATAGTCAAGACACATATTATATATTAGAGGTCCATAATGCTTTTACTTTAAAAATAATAAAAAATTTACCAATTTTTATTTAAACAAAAGGGTTTTGTCATAGATTTTCTTTCTCTTTGTTGTTTTTCTCTCTAAATTTTCATAGTGAAGGAAAAAATGTACTTGTAGAGTAACGAAGACAGTTGAAGAATCATAAAAAAAACATATGTTATCCCGAAAAATAACGCTGAGATAAGAAGTTTATACTAATAAAATATACAGATCAATATTAATATATATATATATATATATATATATATATATATCCACATCCACATGTATATATATATATCCACATCCACATATATATATATATATATATATATACATGTGGAGTAAAGATATGACACTAACTCAACCATCTATTGTGAGCTTGATTGACATTTTAATTAATCCTTTGATGCGCTTTACTCGTATCTTTCGTATCGTTGAATTTTGTATACATTATTGTATCCAGTGCTTATCCAGTCGAACTAAATTACACATTCACTTTCATTGTTGGTTATTTTTTATTATTTTTAACATTTTTTATAGTGTTATTCAACACTTAGAACAGAAAAAATACTTTTTTAGAATACGTATACGTATATATTTACTAGCGGCCTGCCCGCGGCTTCGCCCGCTTGAACTACATGATTTCGTTGTCCGTGATTCATCCCTCCTCTGTGTCACATGAGAAGGATGAATTTCATTAAAAAATAGCCGGATCCATATTAGGCGCAGATTAAAACTTATTTATGTTTTACTGCGACTAAAATGAAAATGTTTTCAAAAAGTAAAAATACTTTTTATATTTGTATATAAATGGCATCAATGGTTAAAGCCATCTATCTCCCTCATCACCAGACGCTTCTCAGTAGGGGTAGCTCCTGAATGGAAGTCGGGGCCTTGATAAACTTAGTTAAAAAGAGTAGGAAACACAACATAAATATATTTTTACGAAGTAATTATTAAAAATTAATTTTAATATTATTGGAAAATGGTTTAATATAAAAAAATCTTAATAAATTGCACAAGCAAAGAGAATCGTTATTTTTATTTTTATTCCTCTTAAAGACGCGTTACGCAACAATAACTAAGGTATATTTTTCTCAGAAATGGTTTTTGGCTAAATTATAATAAATTGTAATAAAATAGGTCTAGTGAGTCTAGTGAGGCGGACGGTGAGAATGTAGAAGAACGTACTCAGCTGGTTTGAGCACGTCGAAAGAATTATTGATGAAAGAATGGCAAAAAAGATTTATGATGGAAAATTGTATGGTAAGAGAGGTAGAGAGAGACCTCGGCTGACCTTCGAAAACACAGTATTGACGATATTGGAGGAAAGTCACGTAAAAAGCATGATAACGCCCCGGAGAGCATGTAAGAAAAGGTTGATGACAGTGGACGAGGCGGAAGAGGCATGAAGAGACCCAAGCATCTGGCGCTCTTTTCTCTCTGATTATCCCACTAGGGATAAAGCGTGTAGTTAAGTTTAAGTTAAAATATTTTTTGTTGTTAAATTTACTTTTAAGTTTCATAAATGGATAATATCATATGATTCTTGGTTCCTAATAATTTAATACAAGTAGGAGGTCGCTTATGTTTTTAATGCTTATTTTATTAGTGAGAAGATAGAAAGCGGTCGTGGCGCATTATTTCTTAACCAAATGTCGTTGAATAATTACACATGATATTCTTAAGTTTATGTATTTCTAACTAACAAAAAATTACAATTAATAAGTAGTTTATAATACGGAACCACTTAGTGATTAAGTATAATAGTTAATTAAGTTTTAAAACCACAACAAGCTTAGGTATAGAAGTTTGTGAAAGCCGAGTTCCATACCTCTTATTGTAATAAGGAGTTTCATTGACGAGGTCAAATGTGGCTACTTAGTTTTCTTTGCAAGTGCATTTGTGTGAGACTGAAATGATTTATTGTATTTTGGGAAAGCACTATTTTAAAATACCTGTTATGTTATTTTAAAAGTATATATATCTTAAGCATAAAACACGCCTATTTGAAAAGTAGTCCCACAAAAAGACGAAGAAATTAAAAATACTGGCACTCAATTCTGATAGTAATGAGATAGATAAATAACAAGCTTTTAAATTTTTACAAAAAATCACAGCGCCACCTATATATTTCCTAGTTCCACAGGTAATGCGCAAATCGTGTTAGACTCAGTTATCTCAATGTTCTCTTTAACATTTTTATGCTTCTAAGTCGGGACACCACGAGTTTGCGAAACATATTACTCTGAAGACATGTAGAATTTCCAATTCATTCTCTACACGTTCAAAGGACTTAATTTAAGATTGTTTTCTATAGTATCTTCTTTAAATCTTGAGTTGCTTTGACGGTGAAATATCTTGAAGCAAACGTCTGTTTGTAGAGGTAGATTGTGTTTAAGTCATTCATTCAAAATAATAAAATGTTCTTATTTTAATTTTTCGCTCTCAGAGAGAACGGCGTTGAGTTCCACCATTCAATACGCATAATGGCGGAATATGTCGAACATACGTGCAAGATACAGCGTAGTCCCGAAGAAACAAAAAAAATCCTTGTCTGGTATACACATTAAATATTTTAATAATTAACTGCGACATAAGAATAAATTTGCTTGTAATTACTTTATTTTTGACATCTCTTGAGACGAAAATTAATTAATTATCTCTAATTAAATTGTGAAATACAATAACTGCCAACAAAAAAGGTCTCTAATTAATGAAGTAGTACAATAACGTTAAATAAGGGATTTTAATATGATGTTTTTTATTAACTGAAGTTTAATTATATTTAGATAAAATTTAAGTAACTTTTTAAAGCCTTAAAATTCTTATTGAAAAAACTAGTATGTAGTTAAGACAGTGAGCGGGGCCTTGGGATTTTGGTATAAAAGGTTTTAAGGCTTTATTCAAAATTTAGAAGATAATTTGGGCAGGCTAGTTTACTCAATTTTTTAGAAATTACTTAATAAATTTAACGTGACGGAATTTGAAACTGTGGTTCTTGATACCATCCAAGTGCTCTTACAGTAAGCCATAAAATATTTTTAAATGTTAATCGTAATAATATTTTTATTATCTCATTTAAACAAATTTAGGCTTTTTCAGTACATAAAATACTATAATATATAAGAAACATCGTTTTGAAACTTTATCCTATCTCAAAGAGACGTAACAAAAGCTTTAAACAATTGAATCTTTTTGTAACAATGACAAATTACACTATCCCGGAATACTCTCTGACCTGATGCACAAATTGTGTCACACTGAGTTATATCTGAATTTCCTATAGCGATTCCATTTTTTTAAATTAGACTAAAGTCAGAAGAGACTATATATTACAGGGGATATTTAAATATTATACATATGAAAAAAACCGATATTTAAAAAAAAATTTGGAATACTAATATTAAAATATTATATTATATTTTTCTTATTGTTATTAAATTGTTTTCTGGTATCTGTTTGATCTACCCCGTTATATACGAAAGAAAACGTGGAACTAAAAATAAATTGAAAAGTACAGCCCTAATTTATTTCTGTAAATAATAAAACTCAAAGTCTCAACTACATAAACGCATTCTTATATAATACACCTACTTAATATACTTGTTTACCTTCTTTCATAAGATATAATCAGCTTCACGCTGTATCCTGCATACAGCAGGGTAGGCAGAGAGAACCTTGTATTAAGACACTCCATTCCACACTATCCTCTGAAATCTGGAGGCATTGCGTATTGAGTAGCGGAACTCAACGCCGCGTTTTGCCTCGACACCAGAGCGAAGAAATGGAAATATAAATTTAAATAAATATTTCATCTCCTCGACTGGGGATCGAACTCACGACTAGTCGGTTACAGGTCGGTTACAGTCACACTTTGTGCCCCTGCGCCACGATTAGCCTCTTCACAATGTTTTTAATTATTAATTTAGATTTTAAAATTAATTATTAAGTAACATTTTTAACATAACTAAGAAGTAAATAAAAACTGGTTGCCTAATTTTCAATTAAACTTTTTCCCTTTGCCTGATATAAGTTGGGCAGTTTTAAAGAAGCAATTTTATCAAACTTGTCAAAATCTTATTGAAGAGCAACGAGTCGCTCCACAAAGTTACCTTCTTGGAGTCGAGTAAAGATCCATTAACTATTCGCGGTTTAATTTTCACTGAAATTATATTTTAACTCCTCTTTTGCAAAATTATTTATATTGAATATCAGTCCATTTCCTATCGTATATATATATATATATATTTAAGTTAAAAAATACAACTCTTTCTCAATCGCTATTATATTTATAAATTGGTCATCATTTAATATATTCTTACAAGATTATATTAATATAGACCAACTGGTAACATCGCTTAAGATAGTAAATTGCGAAGTACCGTACCGTGTGTAGACGATAAAGGTACATATTATATATATTCGAGCAGTCTAATGCAATTGGTACGTCCGATCGAAGCTCGACCAGGGTGATGTTTATGAGAGCGGCCAAGGAAATCTAATTAGACGCTGTCGAGTACCACAATTTGGCCGAGACTCTGAATACACTGCACATATGAGTTGTCAACAATGTGAACTCGAAAGACTTTGTTTTAGCATTATTTTAACACTTTCTAATTAAATATGAGTATAACATTGTACATATTATATGGTAATAATATTAATTATTCATTTTAATTATGCTACAAGCTCGCTAACGTCTTGTCATATAAATAATCCAGTGATTTCATTCGGTACAGACATGACGTTGTTCTAATTAGTTTGCATTGCAGCACAGCACGAGCGACGAGACTCAGTTGAGGTTGTAAGCTATTAATTATTATGAATATTAACTTGACCTTATATTTGGGGATAACTTTGTATTCTGAAGATATTATTAATGTAATTTTAAATAGTTTATAAGCGTAATCTCTCCATTTACTGTCCATCAATAAATATGAAACAAAATATAGTTTTAACTAAACTTAAAAAATATTAGAACAAGAACTGAAGAGCTCATAGTCTCTAGAATTTAAAAGCTAAATAGCTTGAAGAAATCAATTGAAAAACAAACCAGCTCTCAAGTGTACCCACGTCGTGAAGTATGTGGTGAGCAATTAGAGCTTGCAAACAAGCGTCATGCGGTGTCGGCACTCGATATCGTCTAGTAATTACATTTGCTCACCGACTCGATCTTTAATATACACATCGGAATCATTATTGAGGCCAGTCGTGGCGCAGGGGCGCAAAATGTAACTGCAAGCTCGACTGGTTGTGGGTTCGATCCCCTCTCGAAGAAATATTTTTTTATTTAAATTTATATTTTCGAGGCAAAAGCGTGTTGATTTCCGTCAATCAACACTCAATGCCAAAATATTTCACAGGAAATATTTCTGGATGTAAAGGGAATTTGAGCCGGTTCGATAGGATTACTTCAGGTTCAAGTAGTTCTTGCGTTGCCACAAATGTTTTTCGAGAGATAATTTTTTTTTCCTAATATAGTTAATTTTCTACGCCTTGGGTCAATATATATTATAGAACATTCGGGAAGATAAAATAGATAAATAGCTAGTAAAGTAGCTTATTTATACTTTACTCGAGTAAATAAGTAATTTAAAAATACTAACTCTATCAATTAATTAACTTTAGTTCACTCTGTATACCTAGCAGGGAGAATGGAGCGCCAAACGTTACGGTCTCTACATACGTCTTTCGCCTCGGCCACTGTCATCAACCTCTTCATATACAGTAACGAATCGTGGATTCTTTGATCCTTCTTATCTTCAGATTTTAAAGGAATAAAATTTACTTTATATTTTTTGTATCTTAATTTACTATATCCCGTAAATAATAGGATAGAAAGAGGGGGCCTAGTGTTAGGACACTCCGCTCGTCACTTTCTGTCGAATTTCGAGATATTGTGTGTTGCGTAGCAGAACTGAACGCCGCTTGTCTCGTTACCAAAGTAAGGCAAAGTGGGCAACTAAACCACAAGCGTTTATAGTTACATGTTGGCCACTGCTTTATAATTACAATATTATGATAATTAGAAATTACTTTAGTATTAGTTCAATACATCATTATTTTATGACCCATTATACCCATTTATGTTTGGTAGTAATAAAATGTATGAGATAAATACAAACACATATTATTTGTAATTCATTTACTATTATTGTAATATGACTGTCATTTTCAAACAGAATCTGCTTATCAGTATTATAAGTTTTCAATTGCAGCGTTCAGATGTGATTGAAGTGAAAATAAATTACGCTTTGAATAGCATCTGGTATTTTTTCTTTTAGATATTTATATTTTATTCTCAAAATCTTTAATCTTTAAGAGATACTTCAATTAAAACTTTATTTTATAGTCAGCGTTCGTTGCTTTTATATTTAAATTTGGGAGTATTATATAGAAAATTAACGTTTATATTTACATTTCTTCGCTCTGGCTTAGGGCGCAAGGCAAAGCGCGGCGTTGAGTTCTGCCACTCAACACGGAATCCGTCCAGAATTTGGCGGCAAGTGGGGAAAACTATCTCTTACTCGACTATATGTGAGACTAAGCGTATGCAATTAAAACGTACGGTGATAGTATAACCGTGAGATCGAAAATTTTGAACAAACAATACACTATAAGTATTAAACCAAAACTGATACTAACATACTTAATTTAACGTATGTTATATATTTTATTATTGACTCTCTATTCCTCACCATACAACAGAACATATCATAATTTATTTTATTTTGTTTAGGAACATATTTTTATTTTCATAAATAAAACAGCTATTTAGGCACAACTTAACCACGATAATTTTATTAAACAAATTGAATGTAATTGTAACGAATTGAATCTAATATTTTTTAATATCGCCAGCTATAGCTGTGTCAACATTCTTAGCGAATCTGCGGAATATTAGCAGACGACTGAGGCATGAATAACAAAATGCATACCGGTCCTGCAGTGTGGTATGCGGTTGAATAATGATTCCACCTTATATTGTCATAGCTCGGGGCTAAGTAGAGGCTGTGATCATTCCAATGGAATTAGTAAATAATCCGATAAGGCATTCATGTTACATTAAATATTTTAAAAATAGATCATTTTTGTATAAGATTTAAGTGAGAGACTTCTTCTACTATAAAAACAAAACTTTTTTTAGTAGTAGTAGTAGTAGTTCATAGAGGATAAGGGTTAATAAGAAGCTTCACTCAATGAACCTAATAAATCAATTTAACTTAATGAACGTCAACCAAGCGTTATTCAAATGACATATTCGATGCTTATACAAAACAATCCTAAGGGATTAATAGCACGAAACGCCCGAGGCTGACTATGGATATTAGAGAACTAAGGCATTAAGAGATACGTATGCGGGTTCATTACTCTGAAACGTTAGTCCCTCGGTATGTGGACGACGAGACCGGTCTTTGAGTTGACGCCTTAATGGGTAGAGAACAACGCCTCGCTGAATCAGTTAATTGAATTATATATTTCTTGTAGAGGTGAGATCTGTAATCATTGTAATTATAACAATTAACTAGCAATTTAGGTAGTTGTTAGCTAAGTTACGTGCAATTTTGTGGAGAAGAGACAATTCTACTCGTATTACAAAATCTTACGAGTCTACAAAAGGGAGAGAATGCAGCTTGTTTTATATCGTTATTTAGTATAAATTCACGATTTATTATAATTGACAGAGATTTATTTATTTTCCTACTTTAAAAAAAAGGAGGAAGTACTCATTTCGTCGGAATCTTTTTTTTTATGTATGTTCACCGATTATTGGAAGACACCTGAATCGATTTGGATAATCATATAATCAAATCGAAATATCGATGGTATAATTATTCCTCTTTTGAAGATTATAACAATATTTTAAACTTCAGAAGAAGTTTCTTGCATGAAGAGTAAGATTTTGAAATATTAAGTTTCAGAACACAATTTGTATTATTTAAAGACGTAATTTATTTGATAAGTATGATATTATTGTCTTTACTTATACTATTTCATATATATTACATATACTCGTATCTATATCGAGCCGCGAAATATTTACGTATATTTGTTATAAATAACCCTATACAAAGAAAATGCTAAGCGCGGCGAGCCGTCCTGCCAAATATTATTAACATGTGCATTTTGTCTATAAATATGTATACTTTCATATTAATTGAAACAACCAACGTTTACTTGATGTTATTTATTAACATATATTGGTGACGAGATGGTTTGAAAAATTAAATAAATTATTATTTTAAATGACTAATTTATGGTTTGACCACAATTATTAAAATAATACAATTTAATTTATGTTTGAATATATTGTAACATAATAAAAACACTTTTTACTATGGAGTTTTGTACTGAATATGTAAATTATATTTTTTATTTCTTTCACGGTTAAGCAAGAGAGTTCCTAGTGCTAAGACATTCCGTCTCCCACATTTTGGCCGTTTTTCGAGACATTGCGTGTTGAGTGGGGGAACTCAACGCCGCTCTTTGCATTCTTACTAATGGTAATAAAAATAACTCAGTCTATAACAAGACACTGAAATACTTTCTCTCAGATAAAAATATTAGGAAAAATTGAAGCTATCATGTATATGTAGGTATTTTTTTTAGATTAGATGTAATTAAATACTATTGTACTTAATAAACTCGCAAAACCATCCTTCTCTCACCATCATCGCCTTCACAGTGTTTGATTAACGATCCGCATTAATTACGTCCACAATCCCCGTAACGAGTCGCAGGAGGTTGACGCACAAATCCTCTTCTCAGAAATACTTCTTATTAAAATCAGTCATTCTTTATTAAAACTGATGTATTACCTTACTGTTGTTTCCCCTTCAATTAATTATTACTAATTTAGGAATTCAAACGGCTTCAATAATATAGATATGCGGTTATATGAATGGCTAGATATTAGCTTTAATTAATATAGGTATTTATACTTATTTGAAGACTAGATACATAAAATGATATTTGTTGATATTTGACTATTCAATTCAGAATATTATTTTATCACGCAGTTTTTAACTCTGTTAAAAATAAAATTTAACACTTAATCAATACAAGTCACGTTTTGTTTAAGTAAAAGATAATTGTTTAGGTATATATGTTGATGTCATCAATAGCAAAAATATTATAAGATCTTAAAAACACTTTCATTTTATCTATCCAGTCATTTTATTTATCCAATTTGTATTAAAATTATCATTATCTTAAAATTCAATATCAGTAAATCCCAATAACTTATTTAATTGTATAGAAATGTCAGGCTTCATGTTTATTTTATTACATTTCTTGCTCTACCATGAATATATGGTTTTTACCAAATGGAGATGAGATTTGGATATAAAAATCATATTTAGTATTCATAGGTTAGTGTCATTTGCAAACAGCCTGAGGATAATAGAGCCCAATCCTCTACTTGAGTTAGCACGTAAAAGATAACTCTCCGACGAATCTGACGTCCTTTGTCTCATTTGTCGGGAGTTTTATTCATGCACCTAATATTGTTTCCGAATGACTTGAAATATTTCCAATAAGTATCCATTCTTCGTCTTACATTATCTTGTCAACATTTTCATATTGACTGTAACTTATGTATGTATTCCTTCAGCTCTCTGATATATATTTTATTGATTTTCTAAATGTTCTTTTCATTTTATATACTTAAATATTGTTCTATTTGGAAAAGCATGAACTGAAGAAAAATTAGGCTTCATTGTTTTTTTTTCTATTGACTACAAAAGTTGTGTCAGTGTATACTTATACACTGACACAATTTTTATGTCTTTCTTTATGAAATATTTTTACCCATTCGCAAAGACAATCTAATATAAAAAAAATCAGCTTCACTCTGTATTCCGCATACAGCAGGGTAGGCAGAGGGCACCTAGTGTTAAAACAAGAAGAAATGGAAATATACATTTAAAAAAAGATTTCGTTTAAACAAATAAAATCATAAGATATCAGAATAAAAGATATTTTAAATAATAAGTTATTTGATTTTTCACGATTATTACACCTATTACTTAAATGAAACTATTTTAACCGGCTAAATCGCGTATATTTAGATAATTATATTTTTTGGAAACCCGACATTTCGAAAACTTTGCAGTAGTCCGTGGTTACGGGGAGACTGAGTTGGGATTCGTCTGTCAGTTGATTATTATGTCAAACTACCACCAACGATTTCTTAATTGTCTCGCGTACTGCCCTCGATTCTTGCAAAATGAGCTGACTGTATCTTGTCTTCTGGGTTTGAGACTTCAAGGATTTTGTTAGTGGGTCCCCGGTGGTAGAAAGCTTCCAGCCATCCTCTTTATTGAAATGATGTTTTTGTATTTCAATAGCCTCGCGGGATCATTCTAGAACAGTCACTAAACGAACACTGTTGAGAAAATTGAAGAATGGAAACCTAATCTCTACGTGGCGATGGCGATTACATCGTAAAATAGGAACTTTGAAAATATTTCGTATGGAAATGCGTTATACTTGCGTTTTTTCTAATATAAAAATTAATCTTGTATTCTCTGGCTGGAAACCATTCTGCCCTCGAATTAAAAACCATAGGAGTCACTGTAAACGCCATAATAATTGAAATGATAGTAATTTGTACGCTATTTTTACAGTCAAACGCTGTCGCATTGCGCCACGATGGCTTCATGACATTATAATGAAATCTTGTAACTTTCTCAGACACTACGCAACGCAAACGCGATGTTACTAGCCTTTTAAGTTTTTCAGGTTTCTAGTCACGTCTCAGCTTATACAGCACCTATATACGAAAACTTCGACGAGCGGCGTATCGAAGTGTCGTTAACTTATTATCATGGATCGGACTACGACGACGGCCTATCATACGATTCAACATATACTCTCCTTTATTGATTTAAAGATGTTGATATTTTGCTAATAATTTGCTTTTTAATTTTATTTCATTTTGAGGCCGTCGAAGCGCAGTGGCACAAGGGTGTGACTTTAACGCCACGGTTGTGGGTTCGATCCCTACTCGAGGAAGTGAAATATTTATTTACGTCTATATTTCCATTTCTTCGCTCTGGTGTAGAGGCAGTGTGGTTTTGAGATTTGCCACTCAACACGCAATGTCTCTAGAATTCGACATAAAGTGGGGAACGGAGTGTCTTAACATTAGGTGCCCTCTGCCTACTCAGCTTTGTGCGGGATACAGCATGAAGTTCTTTTTTTTTTTCATTTTAAATATATATTTTTGCGCCTCTTATAAAATATACAGATACTAGTGAACCACTATTTAAAAGATTTTGAACTTTCCACTATCATGCGTTTGAATTATGAATTTTGTTAGTTATAACTAATACAATTCTAAATTCAAAGTACTAGTTCATAATCTAAGTTTGAAATTAACTGTTAGTTGAATTCAAATAAAACTGCTACTAAAATATTATTTTATAGTGACTTGTATTTTTATTGTGACTTGCGAGCAAATGTAATAAAGTAATGAAAACAAACGAGACAAACTTTCCTGGCTGCCTCCACAGAGAGACTACGTGAATACACTTAACATTTATGTTGTTAGTTGTGTTACTAGCTTTATGGTACTTATGACTTTGCACTCCATGGCGTCGGATCGTAAATACAATAAGAAAAAAAATCAGGTCTTGTCTTAAATAAAAAAAATGTGTTTTTAGGTAAATCGTGTGGTATTACCAAATTAAATTTCATTTACATTTTTTTATATCTTTTACCTGATATATTAGAGTAGGGTAACTGTTCAAGAATACTTACAGCATAAACATATATGGAATTAATATTTATTGAATGTCATGTCGGCTCTTCTCAGTAGAATTGCCTTCCGAACCGGTGGTAGCTTTTATATATTTATTTGACGATTCAAAAGTTATAATTCATTTGAATAAAGAATATTTTGAATTTGAAATTAAACAGGGAACTTAGTGTGAAAACACTCCGTTCACCACGCTCCACCCACTGACGTACTGTCGGTGGGTGGAGCGCACAAAACTGCACTTTTTCTTAATACCAGCGAGTTGTAATCGAACCTAGAACCGTAGCACTGGCAGTCAAATGATGACATAATAATAGTACAATAAAATATAAAAATGTAAACAAAGCAGAACTTAAAGCTACTGCTGAAAACTAGAGAAAAATAAAGCGCTTGAATCTGTAATCCATTTTAATCCAAAATTTTATATGTAAAAGAATATAGAACAGAAAGAATAACTAGCTATAGAACATTTTTATCAGACACGTTAAAATACAAACCATGTTCTGTCGAAAAGCATTTCAATAAAACGTAAAAATAAAGCTGATCCTCTGTGAAGCGTGCACTTTCAATTCAGTTATACGTACGTCTCTAAAATAAATGGTAAAGGATTATCCGAAAAACATGTAACTCTATTCTATTTACCTTTACCGAATGGATAAAATCAGAGATTACATATAAGAGTAAATCATTCATCCTCCCTTCGGGGGGTTCTCATGCTTTTTACGTGATATTACCTTTGTTATCGTTTTAACTTAAAACACTTTGGAGGACGAAGCTACAAATAGCTTTACGTTACAATTTTGTAAATTTAAATAAATGTGGCTTTAGTATAAGCTAAACAAAATACTTACTTGTAAGCATAATAACCACTTCAATTGATCAATTTGAGTCACTTCTGTGAATGTCGGAACGTAACATGTGGCTTGTTATGAAAGTGCTTCAACTCCTTTTACTATTTGTGTACTTAAAAACTGTCATCAGGCCTTAAAAGAAATGGTACTCCTTTTAAAATAGAAAATGTAGAGCTTATATGTATACCGTTTGTGTGCAAATTCTCCCACACTTGACGAATTATATGTTTTGAGATATTTTCACAGCTAAAAACATTGTTGATAGGATTCATAGAGAAGTAAAAATACAAACAAATTTTCACATAGTACTAAGATAAAAAAAAACATAAAAATATATAATTGGAATTTCAACTTGATATCTCCAAGCGTTCCTAAGATAAAGGATCTTGAGTGACAGACGAACAGACAGACAATAAAGTGATCTTATAAGGGTTAATCCTTTTTTCCTTAAAAATGTACGGAACCCTAATATTAAAATTTTAGTCCAATACTAAAGTACCAAATAGATTTCTTCCGCGATGTAATCAGTTAACTCAGCCCTCGCCACAGCAATCAATTTGCTACGGACTTGATAAGTCTGTCCCTCTTTCATTCTGGTTGATTACAATTGTCTCGCTCACCATCACTCTTGTTTCTCCGAATATAACCACTTTTCTACCGAATTGATATATTTGTAACTCAATTTCATGTTCATTTTACTATCCTAAATGTACAAAATATTTTTTATAAAAACCCCTTAACTTAAAAACGGAACAAATCTTAATGAATGTTAAAAGCAAATCAAGTTGATAACTTATTCTGCTGATGAGATAGATAGAAATAATTACTATGGACATGATGACATCGCCTTCCGATTTATATATTTTCATTTGCTTTATCTGTATTGTATATAAATTATCAGTCGTGCGGAGTAAGATCTAATTCAGATTTTAAACATCCAATCCATCCAAACATATTCCACATATTGGAAACCAACGAATCGAAGCGAGTTAGGTAAAAAGTTTAGACATCGATTACAAAATATTTAATGAAAAGTATATCCTTGAACATGAGTAGGCACATGGTATGGTGAACTCACTTTAATAATTATATATGTGATTGACATTATTATATGGATTGATCTCAATAGCTTCATACTCTTATAAGAATTCCACACTGAAATGGATAGGGGGACACTTAAAAAGAATAATAGAAAGCAATTTTTTTTTATTTCTTGTCTGTCTGTGTGTATGTACGATCACGCTAATCTCCAAAGAACTCAACCGATTTACTTCAAGTTTTACTATTTGCTTTGTTGTAACTCAACTTAACATCTAGCTTTCTTTTATCAAAATCGATTCATTACAAAAAAGTTATCGGCATTTGAATTAGCTCGTAGCATGAGATTGCCACGCAATAGTTAAGTTGAGTAATTGCATTGGCCACGAATATACTCGTAATGTTTACCGTCATATTTCTTATTCATGAAATGTCCTGGTTTAATTTAAATATTTTACTTAAAAACTAATGCCACCGTATAATATGCATGTAATTAAATCAAGGCCAAGCTTACCAACCATATCATCTTTAAAAATACTTTATACGCCAAAAGCACATTGCTGCTAAATATATATATATATATATATATATATATTTATTATATAATAAAATAGCTGTTTAAAAAGATTTAAAATTTAAAAACATCATGATAATTATATTTAATATTTTAGAAGAGCACTTTAATTTTTACAGTCATATAATATGTAATTTTGAAAGTGGGTAAAATAGGAGTTCGTTTGTTTGTTCGTAGAGCAAAACATGTAGTTTTTTTTGGAATTTTGCTCTTTATTATCCATTACTGACATCTGGTACGCGGCTTGATTATAAACTATGTTTAACCGTAAAATACATTATAATGAATAAGATTATTCGTATCATGTTAGTGCGGCGCCTATGTAATATATAGATGTATATTACATAGGCGCCGCACTAGCATGATACGAATGTATCTATGTAATAATTACAAAGCATATCTATGCTTTATATATATATTACATGCTTAGGTTCAAATTATGTATATGAAAAATAATTAATATAAAATTCGGCATTACGAATTTTCACAAAGGGTAGAAGGTCCCTCGGGAGATTGCGGCGGGCATCTGGCGGTCTGGCGTGCGACGGTGCGATGTTTCGTAGATGTGGGTGGTCCGATGCATCGGCGCGGCGAAATGCGTTGAGCGCGAGCCGGCCGATGTGTTCCTCCAGGCTATCCATTCGTAAATCGCGATGTAGTGTCGCGTTGCGCACTATGAATGGGGCCTGGGTCACTCGCCTGAGGGCGAAGTTCTGGACCACCTGCAAATTACGGTGTTGCCTGACGCCTGTGAGGGCGAACCACGCAGGGGCAGCATAAGTCAGGTGCGGTATGACGTAGGCCTTATACAGCGATAATTTGATCTTTAGAGGGAACTTCAATTTTAATAGCGGGCGCAGCAGGAACAAGGCGGCTCTGGCCGCTTGGTGGCCTTCTTTACCTGCCCTGTCATGTTAAGTCGTGACTCAATCCATCAAAAACGTCACTTTTCATAGCCGTTCCCCACCTTTTATAAATGATTATGTGGGTATTATTATTTTATTTTCTGTAAAATACCGTCACACTGACAATTGTCTTACAGGAGTTAGCTCGAATACTGTATTTGTGCACAAACATAAATTTACAAAACTAGTTCGATAATGGTATTACAGTACTGATGGAAGGTACATGTATGAGATATCCAATCTCTTAGTAGAGTAATTATTTATCTCGATGTCCACTTGACTAGACACAACATAAGCATTATTGAAGATTAAATTATATTATTGTTTGTTTTCACATAATATACGCCATATTTTAGTACAATGAATTATAATTTAGATTTGTGTATGCATTGCGTTGACCAATACATACTGTAAAGACACTTCGTTCCGCATTTTCCACCGAAATCTGGAGGCATTGCGTGTTGAGTAGCGGAATTCAACGCCGCGCTTGACACCAGAGCGAAGAAATGAAAATATAAATTTAAATAAATATTTAATTTCCTCGGGTGGGGATAGAACTCACTACCAGTCGATTCTATACACTTTGTGCCCCTGCGCCACGACTGGCCATGATTTTTATAAATCAAACTTTTTATGCATTCTTCATTCTTTCACCTATAATAGAATATACCAATTTCTAAAGTAATTCGCATATTTTGAAATGAATGTAGTATTACATCGAAGTAAAAAATGTAAAGGATATTTGGGGAGAGGTTCACAAACCTTACATGTAAACATGTTAATCTCGAAAAAGGATGGAACGACTTAAAAAAACATCTAAAAAACAATTTACCTATTTTTATTTTCGGTGATTGTTTTGAGTGTATTACACGAATACTTTTGTACATTCAAAGTAATCCAATTTATTGTTTAGTTTAACTTTGTTGTTTAACATTTTGCTTATTGTCTTCATAGCTTTTTTATTCGTATATTTAAAGTAAAATGAAGCGACATTAGTTACTGACACAAATTTCTCTCATCTTCTCTCCGTGTTTTACTTTCCGCCTAATCTCCAAGACATTACAACAATTGCGTGTACAGTTTGACGTGTGGGACTAAGTTACGACAACCACTATATACTCTAAGATGTCGATTATACTGAGCCTCACTCGAATATACGGAAGCATGCTCGTATCAGGCTTATAAATGTATAATAATGTAAAAAAATTACATACATAACTCTTTTATAGCACATGTATCTTTTCGACCTGATAAAGCAATTACCTATGGTTAATCTTTTGTGACTGATTGTTAATGGATTTAATCATAAATCTTCACCAATAAGTATCTGTTACTGCGTAATAACCTGACATTTTATAGCAACGTTTTTATAATGAATAATGGTTTTGTATTTCTATATAAATATCACAATCCTTCAAAGAACAAAGTTTCATGCTTCGGTACATTGTTTTATTCATTCTCGGACACATCTGGGACTGCGTTGTGGGACGTTTGATAGCTTTTTAGTAAAGTTTTAATACTCTAGTGAATATAATTTTTCCAACCGCACAGTACGTCACAAACTTAAATATCATCCGCACCACCTGGATACATGGCACTCTACTACTGTGCGGTTTCGTAGAAATTTCCTTCCACGAGCCACGGATCTGTGGAATGGCCTAC
>DWGR01000319.1:0-25037 GCA_018247715.1 Heliconius burneyi | reverse complement strand
CTTAGAATTTGAAGACTCTTACGCACCATGGATCGCTGCTATCACTGGTTTCAATTTTGCAATTAACCGTTTATCTTACGATGACACTAACGTACAACGACTTAAGGTAAGGTTATGTTATCACTATTCTATCAGCTTCACGCTGAATCCCGCACTTAGCAGGGTAGGCAGAGGGAACCTAGTATTAAGACATTCCGTTTCCCACTTTCTGCCAAATTCTGGAGGCATTACGTGTTGATTGGCAGAAAGAAATGGAAACATTAACGTAAGTAAATATTTTACTTCTTCGAGTGGGGATCGAACCCACCACCGTCGTATTACAGTCGTACACACCCTTATGCCGCTGCGCCACGACGGTAATTACTATGCTGGATGACACAATATAAATACAAAAATAAATTGAGATGAAGGAGTTGTTTATGATCGTCATGAAAATATAGCTTCCTTTCAAATGAACTTATTTTCTTTCTAGGATCAAGCTAGTAAATTAAGCAGTGCTATTACAAGTCGTCTTGGATATTCTGAACGCGATGGGGATACTTACATGGATGGTCTACTCCGTATGTACGTTCTTACGTTCCTGTGCGACATTGGTCACCCTCAATGTTTGAGTGCTGCAAAAGAGAACTTTGCTAACTGGAAGAATGGAGGATTGTGGGTATTTTTCTGTCATTTATATTATACAATTTTTTGTAATTTGTAATTTAATATTTTTTAATTGATATGATTGTTGATAGAGTTTTTCCAAAACACAAATTTTTGTATTTTTGGCATACCCTAGAAAGAAAAAAATATTAATATTTTTATTAAATATATAAATGAAGAATATTATAAATATAATAAAGAATACTTAAAATATTATAAAATAAATGCAAAATTCATAAACTTTCAAACTGTTTTAGTGTACCAGCAAATATGCGTCCTTGGGTCTACTGCAGTGGCTTAAGACAAGGCAATGCTTCCGATTTTGACTACTTCTGGGACCGCTATGTTAACGAAGATCTAGCTAGCGAGATTGTAGTCATGATTCAAGCAGGCGGCTGCACTTCAGATCAGTCCAGTTTCGATAAATACTTGGATGCAATAATCAACAGCAGTAATATAATTAGACCTCAAGATCACAGCACGGCTTGGAGTTCTGCTGTAACTGGCAATGAAATCAATACAATGAGATTGTTTGACTGGCTTAGAAGAAATATCAATCAAGTTTTGCAAAAGTAACTATGTAATTAAGTTCGTGTTTACTAAAAGTGTATATGCTTTTCATGTTTTATATAATTATTTTTATTTTTTGTAGTCTTGGCGGTGCCGCGACTCCAGTAAGCAACATCGCTAGTCGCTTGAGAAACGAAAACCAAATTAGTGAGGTGAGTGAAAAACAATTTACATTATTCTTAAATGTTAAGAATTAATTATTTAGATAATATTAGACTTTCCTTAACTTCACGCTGTATATTATACGAGGGTTTAATAATTCAAATTCTTACTTAAAGTTGTTACAAATGTTACAAAATAATAGTTAGTCTTATTGTAATACGTACCGCTTTAAGAAAATATACGATACGGAAAAGAATTTAGTCTTATTGAAAACGTATTAATAAGATTATAATTACCTAAAAAAACTACTTAACGATCCTAAATACATACTAACACTGTATTGATGTAAAATCTACGTGACTTTTGAACATGTGTTTTGGTTACAGTTCCTAAACTGGCTGGAACAGAACCGAGAACTTCTAGGTGCAGCATATAACACAGGAGTCAGTGGTGTTTCTACTACAAGGCAAAATATTGCGTGGTCCAGTGGTAGATTAGCAGAATTTGTAAGATTCTTTGAAAGTGGTTACGTCGATGGTACTTTGGAAGACATTTCTGATGGTGAAGACGAAGGGGAAGCTGAAGAGAGTGATGGAGATCCCGATAGCGCTAACATTGCAGCTCTGAGTTTCATTACTTTGATAGCCACGTTAACAATTAACTTTTTGTCATAAAATAAATAAAATAAATTTTATCCAAATTTTAACATTTAAAGTAACGTGCAAAAATGTTTATATGCTTTGACATCTAATTGCAATTTATAATAAAACTTACAATAAAGAAATAAGGTATATTTTTATTTGTATTCTTAATATATTATATATTCACTTACAGAGGTAATCTTAATCACATTGGATTAATTTTCGATTAGACCCAAACCTGAATTAATATTCAATTAAAACAATATTTTGTAATTTTTATTATCTGATTAAAATTTGTTTACATTAAATATATGAGTAATGTAAGTTAATGACATAAATAAACAAAAGCAATAAATCTGCAAAAATTCAATGGAACAGTTTCTTTTACAAGCAATTGGACATTGGACTCAAAGTGAATGTATTGAAAAAAAAATATGATGAAATTTCATGACTTTAAATTAATGAATTTAATTAATAAGTGACAATTTACAGTCATTCATTGTAAAGAAATCCTGCCTAATGGAAGTCGTATGTGGTCCAGATTCAATATAAGTATGATTGATTAATAGACTATTGGGCATATGTAATAACTATAAATGGTAATTGGCGGATAGTTGTCGTAGCTCACTATCACGAAAACACTCGTATTCAGTTTTTCCAGAACCAGATGATCACATTCAACACCTGGATGCAAAGAAGAAGATAGACAATGCCAAGGAGTAGATGTTATTAGGAGATCTTGGAGACTCTCTTATAATATCACCACCGATGACTCATTAAAATTACAATTATCAGTTTATAAGTATGACTCACAAAAACAACATTGAAAGTGACGACTTTTTTAGATTTCTTTTAAATTTATAAGTAGATTATTCCTTTTAGACTGCTAATCAATATATATAGATAGAAATTACTCATAAAATTGAACCACAAAAACATTATAAAATTTTTATTGGTGCTTATTATTACGACTGGTTGTGAGTTCGATGCCTACTCGAGGAATTTAAATATTTATTTAAATGTATATTTCCATTTATTCGCTCTGGTGTCTAGGCAAAGCACGTTTCATGGTTAAGAATTTTGAAACATGTAGTCACGTCCAGTTATTTTTTTGTTCTTGTCTTTGAGGGTTTTTGTTAAAAAATATATTTTTAATAACTATTTTTATTTCAATGCTATTTCCAAGATTTATAGACCGTTAGTCTTTTTAGCACATAAATAATAAGACTAGAATTGAAACTAAAATGTAAGAACTCAATTATTTTAATTTTAAATTTTATTTTTGACTATAACTTATTATCCTCAATTGTCACTTAAGTTGTGAAATATATAACGGTAGTCTTTAGTAGGTCTTTAAATAAATGTTAAAAATAGACTCCCAAGTATTCATATTTTTCATGTTATACGTAATTAAAAAAGAAAATAATCTATGCAAATTGACGTGTTTTCTTCTCAAAAACTCACTGTAGACGTTCGACGACTTTGTCTAGTTCGAAATCGAAATGGAACGTTAAAAACTATTGAATACATAATAATATAAATTGACAGCACTTGGCGAGGACGGTAGCTATTTAGGCCTAGTTTTCAAAGACAATACGGCTGAAAGTAAAGCTGGCTTGGCAAGACTCGTAAGAGTCACGAGAGTGACTGCTATTTGATATAACTACAAATACTTATCCATGTAAAATTTTCATAAGTTTTTAAATTGCAAATATGACTGGTGAACAAATACCTGTAACTGAAATATATGCAGACAATATGATTAATCATTCTATTAACATCAATCTGAAAATAAATAATAATAGAATAATAACAAAAATCAGTCTTTGAAACTTAATGAATTAGGCTCATTTCACAAGTACTTAATCATGCACCAAAAATGTTATCAATACCTACCTATCAATAAAGGTATTGTAAAACTGTTTATCGTCGATCATTTTGATAAATTAAAGAAAAATCGTCTACAAAGATAATAGAACTATAATATGTGACAAGAAATATTTTTTTTTACTTGGTCAGTGGGTGCCATCGTGACCACAATGGGTATGTACGAATTAGAATATATTTATTTCTCTAACTGAATATTTAATTAGAGAATTTAATAAGAAAAATCTGAAATGGAGATTAGTACTTACGGGCGTGTGTCTGTAAACGCGACGTTTGTGGGTTTGATTCTGACCCTGGGAATGAAATATTTAATATTGTTATCTCCTCGTTCTGGTAACGAGATAAAGAGCGGCGTTAAGTCTCGTCACTCAACACCCAATGGCGGAGAATTCTCCAGAATTCGGCGGAAACTGGTTATAACACTAGTTCCGATATTTCCTTTCTCAACCTCGCCTTGGCTTAGTTATCAGTAAATGAGTGATATGAGTACAGAGGATTATAGAAAAAAATAAGGTAATTAGAATTAACGTACTGTAAACTTATTTTTTTAACGTAGTTCTCAATATTATGTAAATTAACTATGTCTTATTTAATTGTCAATATAAAATGTAATAATGATTAGTGATTGAAGTATAAGAATATTTACCTTATTTCTTTTTATAATTTCTTTACTTTTATTAGAAAGGTAAACAAAATTAAGACATGTAAATATTGCAGATCTCAAAATGATGGTCACGTTTTTGTTCCTCCTCGTGGGCTTAATCTCCGCGGAGCCTTTCGAATATCTGTCAGAATTGGAAGCTATCGACTATTCCACAAATCTGGACAACCCACAATACAGATTGCTAAATAATGTGCAACCTTCATACTATTATGTCGACCTAGACGTATATTTATCTGAATCTAGATTCAATGGATTGGTTCAGATCACAGTAAATGTACGTAATCATTTAAGTATAAATAACATATAGTTATTTGAGTTCCAGCCCTACTCGAGGGAAAGGTAACGAGGCAAAGCTTGGCGTTGAGTTTCGCCATTCGACTTTTAAGAAGTATTCATATACTTTATTGATAATTACAAATACCAATTATTTATGTTATTAGCATCCGTACTATT
The DNA here is from genome assembly GCA_018247715.1 of Heliconius burneyi. Classification (NCBI taxonomy): domain Eukaryota; kingdom Metazoa; phylum Arthropoda; class Insecta; order Lepidoptera; family Nymphalidae; genus Heliconius; species Heliconius burneyi. Next base: position 20,075 of record DWGR01000319.1, on the reverse strand, counting down.
AAGATTTGATAGATCTTGATGAGAAGGTATGGCTTAGTGATTAAAGCACATGGACGATTTCCAAGAGACAACTCTTGGTAGGTTCAAATGCAGCAACGTTAAATTTTTTCTGCTGCATTTGAATTTTTAAAAATATCTAGGTCACTTTCATTGTGAGAGTTTTGTACGCCATGCATGTCAGATTAATTTTAACATGACTGTTTAAAATATTAATTCTTTCCGGTGTGGTTAGACAAAGCGTGATTGGCTAATTCTAATATATGATTCATAATGTGAGCAGAAAATGAAGGAGTCCTCCTCTTTACTTTTCACAACTTTCATTTTAGGTTTTTTATGAGTTAATAATAAAGAGATGTATAAATATTTTGTGGCAGTACAGCATTACAAAAAAATTTTAGCTTTAAAGAAATTGTTAAGCATTATAAATTTTGTTATTAACACTTTATTGCACTAAAATTGTTATATTATCTAAGAATATAAAAGATAAGATAAAATTTATTATAAATTATTAATTCGTCTAACTGATGTAACCGAAGATATATGTTTGTACGTAGGTGTAGAAGTTTTGTTATCAAGTAGATAATGTCCCTTAAAGTAACTTTTAACAAAAATTGTATCAATGTTATCGAGATTTATAAAACTATATTTTATTTGAAAACTTCACGTTTTTGCTCCAAAAGTAATCTATTTATATAATTTTAAAATTTTGAATTTTTTAGTTTACAATACAACATTCGACAAATATTACTGTAATATGTCTCTGTGCTTAATGTGCCTCCTCATACACTACTTAACATATCTCTCCTCTAACTTCCATTGCTTAAAATAAAAAAAAAAACTTTCAGGTAACACAAAGTCTTCAACAAATTGTTCTGCATCAGAAAGTCGTATCTATTAGTGCAATTAACGTTGTTAATCAAAACAACCAACCAGTAAACCTACAGTTTCCCAATTCATTCGAAACTGACGATTACTATGAAATTGTAAAAATTAATTTCGCTTCGCAAGTCACTCCTGGTCAATATACAATTACTATCAGTTTCCTTGGAGCAATAAATGAAAACCCAATTGACAGGGGTTTCTATAAGGGTTACTACCATTTTGGTAATGAAACACGGTAAGTTTTTTTATTATTTTAACGTCACTGATCTACTTAAATATGGATCTCCAGAGATAATCCGTCTTATTGACAGTTGAAAAGAGTCCCAAAAGTCAACCTTCTTAGGGCAATAAGCACAATACTCTTTCCTACCATGATTCTAGAGCCGCCTTTTTGGCCGTTAGTCTATGTGAATTTGTTTCGTGATAAGGAAGAAGGGCTCGAAGAAGAGTGCCCTTATACGGATAGTAAATTACTAAACATACAGTACTCTGTCACAACTAGCCTTGCTATGTTAATAAATATATTGTAGTTACTGAAGCTATGGGACATCAATGTCACTAGATTGGCTTTTCTTTTTTCTTTCTAGATAAGTTTATATGGACTGAACTATGTTAATTTATATTTAAAAACGTAAATTATTTTTAATTTATTTGTTAATTATTTTAAATATATACTTAATTAGATTTTTATAGTAAGATACTTTAAAATTATTTTATTTAAAATATGACTAAAGAAGATAATACTCTAATTTGTTTTTGCAGTGAATATGCTACAACTCAGTTCCAGCCTTATTTTGCAAGAACAGCATTCCCTTGCTTTGACGAACCACAGTTCAAAAGTAGATTTGTTATTTCTATTGTTCGCGACGCCCATCTTTCTCCATCTTTTTCGAATATGGCCATTAATGATACACAAGTGTAAGTAGTAAATTTATAAGAAAGAAACGCCATAAAAATATGATAAAAATATTATTAAATGAAACTATTTTAACCGGATTAATCGTGGGGAGATCTCCCCTTGACCACGGACTACAGCAAAGAGTTCGAAACGTCGGGTTTCTAAAAATGTAATTATCCAAATATACGCGACTAATCCGGTTAAAATAGTTTCATTTAATATGTGTAATAATCGTCAAAATCAAAGAACTTATTATGATAAAAATATTGTATTTTTTGCCAAGAATCATTTACTAAATTTTATTTTCTTCTATAGGCTATCTGGAGGGCGGATTAGAGAAACGTTCTTGCCTACACCTACTGTTTCCGCCTACTTAATAGCATTCCATGTCAGCGACTTTGTAACTACCAATTTAACGTCAACAGTACAGAAGCCTTTCCAAATAATATCTCGCGAAGGGCCTGTCGATCAGCACGCGTATGCCGCAGATATCGGTCTAAAGATTACTAATGCGATGGATGAGTATTTTGATTACGGTTACTATGAAATGGGTCAAGGATACCCAATGAAAAACGATCATATTGCTCTACCTGATTTTCCTTCTGGTGCTATGGAAAACTGGGGAATGGTCAACTACAGGTAGGGTATTAATTATTTAAATAATCAGATATAATAATAATTTAAATAGTCAGAATATTAGATTGACATTTAGAATATTACAATGACATAATAATGTTGTTATATTGCAACATGTTATTGCTAAGCAGTTACACATCAACTAGATGTAGATTGAACAAACCGCTAGGTTTATTACCTACGAAAACAATATTTATAAGCATTTAAGTTTTAAGGAACGAGAAATAAAGACAAGCTTGTTACGCCAAGTTTTCGAAAAAAATCTTTTATGGGTATGGGTTTTCTTGCCGGCTCTTCTCAGCAGAACTGCCTTCCGAACCTGTGGTGTTAGCTTTGTGTTTGTATGTTCAGTCGACGATTCAAAAGTGCTTACAATCTATTTGAGTAAAGAATATTTTAAATTTGAATTTATGGGAAAAACGATAATGAAGTAACTGATTTTTGCTTCTTTGCAGGGAAGCATATTTACTATATGACGAGGACCACACAAATATTGTAAACAAGATCTTTATTGCAACAATTATCGCTCACGAACTTGCCCATAAATGGTTCGGAAATTTAGTAACTTGTTTTTGGTGGAGCAATCTTTGGCTAAATGAGTCTTTTGCCAGTTATTTTGAATTCTTTGGAGCTCATTTAGTGAGTGCGATTTCTTTCAATTTTTTTTTCAGCTTCACGCTATATCCCGCACATGGCAGGATAGGCAGAGGTAATCTAACATAGTATTGAGACACTCCGTTTCCCACTTCCTGCCGAACTCTGGAAGCATTAAGGCATGTGTTAAGTGGCAGAAGTCAATGTTGCGCTTTGTCTGGACATCAGAGCGAAGAAATTGAAATATAAATTTAAATAAATATATTTAAATTTATATTTCAATATTTTTTTTTATTTAATTTAAATAATAATTTAATTTAATTTAAATAAAAATCTTTTCGTGTAGGGATCGAACCCACAAGCAGTCAATTTTACAGTCACACTCTGTGCCTCTTCTAAATTCATTATACTGTTGATTTAGTTTCTGTCACGGTTTATATTATTTAAATTATTAGGCGCTTTGGTAGATAAAGTTCGGTGTTGAATTTCGCCGCTCAACTGACAATGTCTCGAAAAATGGGCAAAAAGAAGAGAGAACTGAGTTCTTGACATCAGGAGGTATCTTAACATTAGGTTTTCTCTGCCTATTTCGGGAAAAGTGAATCACTTCGTAACTGTTTTATAACGGCTTATTTTCTTTAAGCACTGTAATAAAATCATATTATAGGCTGATCCACAACTGGAGCTTGATGAACTTTTCGTAATAGACCAAGTGCAAAGTGCTTTAGTTGGGGATGCCAGCGCCAGCATTACTGCTATGAATTGGAGCGACGTTGCAAGCAATCCTTCAATCACAGCTCATTTTGGTACTCCCAGTTATGCAAAGGGGGCTTCAGTCTTAAGAATGATGGAACACTTTGTTGGACCTGACACTTTTAAAAATGCATTAAGAGATTATTTAAAACAACAGTAAGTATTGACTGAGAAAGATACAATAACAAAAGAAAATACAAAAGGGGGAAATAATATAAAGTATATATTTGTAACTTCTGTAAACATTATCACAAATTTCAGTGCATTTGGTATTGCGTATCCCAATGACATGTACGAAGCGTTCCGAAGGGCAGTTGTACAAGATTCAAGCTTTCAAGTTAGTTATCCTGGTGTTGATGTGGGAGCCGTTTTTGATAACTGGGTACAAAACCCAGGAGCACCAGTAGTGAATGTCAATAACAACATGGACACTGGAGTCATTTCTTTATCTCAGGTATACCTTTGCCTTTTCATTAATTACTTTAGGAAAGTTGTTTTATATTACTAGAAGCAATCCAAATCACCAGTTTGATCAATAAAATCATTATGATAATTTCTATATATTATATATTCACAACAGTTTTTTAAATTATTAACATTCTTTGTTCCGATAGACTTACGTGATTTGACAATTATTTTAAACCGTCTAAATTATAACTTGTTATTTTCCTTGTTAATCGATTTTCGTATATGACATTATGGAACATTATTTTGCAGGAACGGTTTCAGTTAAGTGGTACACCAAACCCAACAATTTGGCATATTCCAATAACATGGACTCACGGAGGAAACCCAAATTTCAGTAGTACTAAGCCAAGTTTTATATTCTCCAACAGTAGCATGACCATCCAAAAAGATCCAGGACACGATTGGGTTATATTAAACTTGCAATATTCAGGTAAGACTTTTTTATATGTAATAAAAAATAAAAGCGCGGCGTTCGGTTCCGCCACTCAACAACATAATGTCCGAAAAATGAGTAAAAAATGGGAGATGGAATATCTTAATATTAGGTTCACTCTGTCTATCCTACTGTACCTAAAACAGTGTAAAGCTTTTTTCACATATGGGATTTATGTTGTTTAGTGTGTAAATGAAAAAAAAAGACAAAATATTGTAATAATTATGTAACTTGAGGCCACACAGTTTGACTGTAAAACCGACTGGATGTAGGTTCGATTCCCACTCGAGGAGATGAATATTTATTTAAATTTATATTTCCAATTCTTCACTCTGGTGTCGAGGCAAAGTGCGATGTTGAGTTCCGCCACTCAAAATCCAGTGCCTTCAGAATTTGGTGGAAAGTGCGAAACGGAATGTCTTAGCATCAGGTTCCCTCTTCCTACCCTGTTGTATGCTGGATACAGCGTGAAGCTGATTTGTTTTCATAATTATAAATATTTAGTCGACATTTTTTGTTATTTTTTGTTCAAATTACTAAATTATTTTAATTGTTATCTTACTAAGTTTGCCTTAAAATTAATATATTTTTCGTATAGCGCTTACCGAATTTAGGTCCTTAGATTCCATTTTTGAGAAAAAAAATTCAAATCAAGTTGCCATTATTTTTGAAAACGTGCTAAGAAAGTTATTGAAATTAAAATTTTGCGACATCCATTGTTTTTTCTTAGCTCTTTTCACTTGTTTATTTAATTTTAAAAGATTTGTAGAGAACTTTAAAAAATATGTGTTATAGGACTTTATCGCGTAAATTATGATGATCACAACTGGGAAATGATTGCATCTCAATTGCGCAACAACAAAGATGTCATACATAAGCTAAACAGGGCACAGGTAAGGCTTAATATACAGTAAATTTTTTAAAGTATTATTTAAAACAGCTGATTAAATAATAGGTCACAGCAGATAAAACTTGAGGCCAGCCGTTGCGCAGGAGCAGAAGTGTGCGACTGTAAACGCGGCCGGCTGTGGGTTCGATTCCTACTTGAGGAAATAAAAATATTTAATATTATGTACTTCACTGCCGATGCAAAGCGAGGCGAGTCCGCCATTCAAATGAAAATGGAAAACAGAATTGTTATAATGAGAACAGAGTATTTTAATACTATTTTTGCTGGCTACGTCTGCCTACCCTGTTATGTGGATCAGCGTGAAGCTGGAAAAAACAAAAAAAAAGAAATTATATTTACCACGTTTAGGCGTACATAGGTCGTATTTGACTGGAAGTAGTTATGGATATACTTATATACTAGGGAATATATTTAGACGTCTATATAATATTGATTATTATCTAGTCTAGTAACAGAAAATGTAGGATTGAGTCTATATATCTCTATGTGGAAGAAACGAAAGAACGGGCAAGTCCAAAAAGATGGTATCTAATTAATTATAAAAAAATATATTCCCGATATAGATTGCCCATGATGTCCTTTTCTTCCTACGAGCTGGTAAAATCAGTGTCCACCGCGCCTTCGATGTACTCTCATTTTTGAAAAACGAAAGCAGCTACTACGTTTGGAATGGAGCTTTGACGCAGCTTGATTGGGTGCGAAGGAGGCTGGAGCACTTGCCTGCTGCTTATGAAGAATTTAGTGTAAGTAAATTGTGTAAAAATTTTTTTTATATACTTTATTAATGGTAATTTAAGCTTGTGCAACATTAGTAATGAAATTTGTTTCTTTAGTCAAGTGTCACTTTAATTAGACAGCAAAAATATGTTCGGAAATCTAAATTTAATAGGTTTCGCTTTTACTTAATTCGCTGTCTGGACTATGTTTATAATTACATTATATCCCGCTTACAGTAGCACGTTTGTTTCCCCTTATTTCCCCCCGTTTTCCATTTTAAATTGACGGCATATGATTTATTAATATAATTTGGATCTTTACAGGAATATTTGTTAGATCTCTTCGAAGGTGCTATAGCGGAATTAGGCTACAATGAAAGTCCTAACGAATTGGTCTCTGTCCAACAAGCGAGAATGGTTATTATGAACTATGCTTGCAATCTTGGCCACGAAGGATGCGTCAGTGACAGTCTTGCAAAGTGGAACGAGTTTAGGAACAACGCTACCTATATGTGAGTTTTAATTGCATTTTAAATAAGTTTGTTTGTACTGATTTAAATGTGAATTGTTAAAAATATTTTAATATATATTCATTTATAAATATAGGTCTACGGTAATAATAGATGTGATGCACTGAAAGACACGTATCAAATATGTTATAATGAGTATGTGCTTATCAGTTTCACGCTGTATATCACACACAGTAGGGTAGGTCCAGGGAAACTAATGTTAAGACAGTCCGTTCTCCATTTTCCGTCCAATTCTTGCGGCATTGCATGTTGAGTGGCGGAATACAACGCCACGTTTTACCTCGACACCAAAGCGAATAAATGAAAATAATAAAAATTTAATTTCCTCGAGTAGGGATCGAACCTACAACCAATCGCGTTTACAGTCACACACTTGTGCCTCTACGCCGTGATTCCCTCTTTGATACAAATGTCGATAACTAAAATCTTGTACATATCAAAACATAGACATTAGACAAATAAGTATAATTATATTTTATTACTTTTACAGTGTACCTAAAAACGCTCGCCGCTACGTCTACTGCTCTGGTCTACGCCATGGTAATGCTTCGGACTATGAATTCCTCTTCCAGAAATATAATAGTTCCGAGAACGCTGCCGACATGGTCGTCATTTTGCGTACTCTAGCTTGTACTAGAGATAGATCTTCTTTGACACAGTAAGTATTTGTTTAAGCAACTATACCTTAGTGCAGAATTTACAATTCTACATTTTCATATTTTAAACACCGTCATTTCACTTTTAACCTATTTTTAAACATTGCGTATCAATGTCTATATATATATATATTTAGACATTAGATCGATGTGTTTTATCTGGACGGATCGGGAATATGAGAATAGTTTATATATTATTAATCTATGGAAGTCGAGGAGATTTATTTTAGATTTTTTTCACTTCCCAAATGTACAATTAGTGGCTTTATTAACTAACATTTATGATACATTTTATTTATATATTAATAATTCTGGGTTACTAAATTAAAAAAAATAATGGATTATATTATCTAGTCGATTGTGCAAATAGCAGAGAGATTCTAATGGGAATAATAACACATAATTGATTACATACACTACTTATAATTCAAAGAAAAATACTTGAGACCTTTTTTAAATTGAAAAATATTACGTACAAATTTGTAAATGACAAATAAACATAAGGAGGATCAATTGTTAACGTACGTTATGATCGTTCAAAAAAAAACAGCACAATAACATACAATTATTTTTTTTCCAGCTACCTCTTCCAGACTATGTACAGTGATAAAATCAGGATTCACGATAGGACTAACGCCTATCAATTTGCTCTTCAAGGCAACAGAGAAAATTTGGACCTAGTCCTCGATTTCTTGTACAACAACTTCAATGCAATCAGAGACACGTATGTATTATTAAGAACCTTATAACTAGCTAATACTTTTTAAGATAGATTTTATTTCTCACGTTTCCTCTAATATATGATACCATCTATGAGATCGATAGAGGAAATCTTGTAACTGTGGCCGATGTTATAGCAAAATGGGAGTAATAAGCTTATAAAAAAATAAAATTGGCTGTACTTAACTGATCTCCCACTCGCTCGCCGACGATTCCGGTAGGTCAACGAGAAGTATTACGCACACTCACAGTATGCGCAAATTTAGTATGAAATAAACTACAAATATAAGTTTATAATGCCTCAAAGGGATCCAAGAACATTAAGAACGAGACGTCATTATTTTCACGTTTTTTTTATTTGTTTGCTTTTCAAAATAATAAGGCAATAGTAAATACTCTTATTGAGCTGCCATTTGGCCATTTAGATTTATGAAGCCTAAGCCTTAATTTAATTAGTAATAATAATTTTTCAAGCTTTATTTTATTTTATTATTATCCTAATAATGATTATTATTATTAATAATTTATTAATGAAATTCTATCTTCAGGTACGGAGGTGCAGCTAGACTCAACATCTGCATCAACGCTGTAGCGTCCTTCTTGACCAACTTTGAAGATGTTGTTAAGGTAACTGTCATAGTTATTATTTTTATATTCAATTTAATATGAAACAAATGCCATTTTATTGCATTTTAGGTCAAACTGCACACTGTTAATAATAATCATAGAATTTTCTTCTTTCACTTATCAGCTAGTTATCAAATTAGCACACTCCGTTTCGTCATTATTAACTTATTTAATTTTATTCCGTTGAGGCCGTCGTGATGCAGCGGCACAAGGGTGTGACTGTAACGCAACGGTTGTGGGTTCGATCCCCACTCGATGAAGTGAAATATTTATCTACGTTTATATTACCATTTTTTCGCTCTGGTGTCGAGGTAAAGCGCGGCGTATAGTTCTGCCACTCAACAGGCAACGCCTTCAGAATTCGGCGGAAAGTGGGGAGTGGAGTGTCTTAATAATAAGTTTCCACTGCCTATCCTGTTGAATGCGTGACACAGCGTGAAGCTGATTTAATTTTTGATTTAATATTTTAATTTCATTCCAGTTCCAAAGTTGGGTGTACGAGAAGCAACTAGAACTAGAAAACTCATTCAGCAACGGAGTGGCTGTCGTGTCAGCAGCCATGAGCAACATCAGATGGGGTAACAATGTAGCACCTGATGTTGTAACCTTCATTCGCAGCGGAAATTCATCCACCGCAGTAACTGGTTCGGTGGCACTTCTCTTAGTGGCATTGGTCGCACAATTTTTTCATTAAGTTTAAAATGTTAATTTAAATCAATCAATATAAGTTTAGCTCCATTTGAGCATATTTTAAATACTTATAATTTTTTAATAAATATTCTTATAATACAATACAAAATTTGTTGTTTCATTTTGTTGGACAGTGTTTTGTTGTTTGTAACGCTTTTTTCCCGTGTGTTTACGAGTATTGTACTAAATGAAAGCCTTACGATTTATCATAAATTTTATTAACAAATAAAATAAATAAAAAAAAATCATCTTCTCGCTGTATCCCGCACACAGTAGTGTTGCACATTACGTGTTGATGGGCAGAACTCAACGCCGCGCTTTTGCCTCGACTCCAGAGCGAAGAAATAAAAATATAAACGTAAATAAATATTTCATTTTCTGGAGTGAGGATCGAACCCACAACTGTCGTGTTACAGTTACACTATTGTAGTGCTGCGCCACGACGGCCTCAAAAAAACATTATGAAATCATATGTCATTTCTCTCTTTTCAATTAATTCGCAGTCGCAATTTATCTAAATCGTTACGTTACTTTCATAATGTAAAGTATTTTAATAAATTTCAAAAACATTTTATATTTTATGATAAAGTTAATCTCTTGACGTGATAGCGTCTTATAAATCAATGATAGTCGGCAACAATTATGAAAAACATGGCTTCCGCCTGAGCTGAGCCTATATCCAATAGCGATTTTAAATTTAACACCCATTAAACATTACTGTAAAATTTAAAAAAAAATAGGGTAAACCAAATTTTATTAGTTTGAAGTAATGTAGGGAAGGATACTTTCAAAAATTTAACCGACTCCACGTAATGTTGAGTGTGATAAGTTGCCACTATGGATGATATGGAGCCTTGTAACCTTCGCCGAAAATATCTGACATTCATAATAAAAAACTATCAGTTACTGTAACCGAATCCAATATGAAAGAATCAAAGTGTTTTGGATATGGGTTGAGCCTAAGGGAAATTTGTTATAACAGGTTTTTGTTTGATTTACAATACAGTTTCCCCTAAATGGTGTACATTTATATGGTAAAATAATTTAAATAAAAGGTGGAAGAATTTACATGGAAGTACAAAAGAAACTTTAAGAGATGTTTCGCTGGAACAATACACGAGTAAGCCAGTATGTAGTCATCTCTGATATTTCGTCGTGGCTTGACATCCAATCTAATGTTAAATATGGTTAGACTATGTCAGTTTGGTTGTGGTTCATTTGGATTTGGCTAATTATCTCCGAATAGTTAAGTAAAGTAATATCGGAATAAACGTAGGTGACCCGAAAGCCGAAGATATAAAAGGAAAATATGATGCAATATCACGAACATCCCATACATATCTACTGGTCAATTTGTACTTGTTTTTTTAAGTTAATTAATAATTTACTTTGTGTCTTTTTATATCGTTATATTCAAACCACTCATAAGCTAAATTATTTATTTATTTTTTTATGGAAAAAGCATGGCAAACGAGCGTACGGGTCACCTGATAGTAAGTGATCACCGCCGCCCACGACACCGCGTAACACCGGAGGAGCTACTGGAGTGTTGCCAGCTTTTGAGGTGGTTGGGCGCCGGAGCCCGGCATTACCTAATGCTAAACACAGTGGCATAAAGCCACTACTTCACGCCGGTTTTGAATGCCGGGGGTGGTAATGATCCGGTCGAGTCTGCCCATGCGTGTTGCTGGCAACGTGACTCTCCCACTCGTACTTTAGTCGCCTCTTACGACACCACCAGTACCAGGGTGATCCTATTATAAGCCGGGAACACACGGCTAGACTAATGGCTAGATCGTAATAATATTGTTAGTTTATGTATTTTTGGATACACTATTTATACAAAAAACAATAAGCAGGTAGAGGGAATCTAATTATATCAGATAGGTATATAAAAATTTCCCTGCTGAAAATTAGAGACCGTCGTGGTGCAGGGGCACAAGGGTGTGACTGTAACGCGACGGTTGTGGGAGTCTCCGCTCTTTTATACGGTGAATGAACTATTTAACATGTTATTCACTCTGGTAACGAGGAAAAGCACAGCGTTATAATATTATTTTATTTTTACTTTGTGAATATTGTCGTATTAAATTTGACTAGTCAGGAATGAAAAAAGTTAAGAAAAGACATAAAGAAATCGATTTAAAAATATTAAATTTTCGTATTTATTTGTTTTTTACTCTTTCATGTAGTTTTTTTTACATTTCCTTGAGCGTTTGTTTTCGTTCGTTTTTCGATTGAGCAGTATGCTGTTGGCCTTATGGGCCTCTACAGCGTCACCGGGCTTTGGGAGGCCGAGCTAGAAGAGCTCTGACCTTGGCATATACCTTGAGCTAACCTTTTGTCATTAACACACATACTACCTTGTTTTGAAATTACTTGTGAAATAAAAGAATACCAGCAATATTTTTTCACCACAGTCCCCAAAAATTGTACGTTAAAATGTAAGTTTTAAGAAAAGATTTTTGTTTCGATGTTATATTCAAAACTTGTAGTCTGATTTAAATATTATATGATACCAATTTTATTGAGATTTTATTTTGAGAGAAAAAGATCACGAGCGTAAGCCCAACGTGGTCACTGTTATTTGGCAATTACACTGCTTAAAAGATTGTTATATCTTAAAAAAAAACACAATTTCTTAAGCACTTCTTGAACCACTGAAAATCGCTTAAAATACATGAGGTGAAATGAAAATGATACTGAGGTGGCACTCATAAACCACCCGTCAATCGAGTTACAATTAATATTAACATATCGGCGACGCAAAACCATAAGATTCTCCGCTACCTAAAAGAGCGCAACGTAGCTAAAGAAGTGTACAGTTAAAAACAGGTTTTGAAAAGTGTTAAATTAAGAGTTTTAAAGAAAAAACCTCTAACTACTATTAAATACTATTATATAAAAATGCAGTTTTATCTATTGTTATTTATTTGTTTTCCATTACATGGAAGTCAAAATTAGTACAAAATATTCCTTGAAGCTTTTGAATCAACACAATCGAAACATACGATTATCAATAAGTAGAATTTGCAGTATAAATAAAGATAATCCGAAAAGTATATATAAGTATATAACAGAAAGAACACCTTGTAAACTTATATTTGAAGTTATTTTTTTACAAAATGGATGTGTGTTTTTTTCTAACCGTATAAAACACATTCCCGTTGACCTACAATCATGAAGTTTGTACGAAGCCCTTATTTCCTTTTTTTAGACATTTTATACCTATACTGTAAAATATTCAACTACAATTTAAAAATGGCAAAGTAAACCAAAATACCAACGTTATTCGTTTATTTTATTCAAACATGTTAATTGGTAAATGATGAGGTAAAAATATATAGGCTATTAGAAATAAAAGGCGCTAATGAAAGGTAATAGATTATAAATTTAGCTTCATGCAGTATTATGTAGGGTAGGCAGAGGGAACCTAGTGTCAAGTCACTCCGTAATATTCTTTCTCGTTTAATTTATATTTTCACAATTTTTATCCTCTGCTTAATTTTTTCTTTAATAATAATAAATTTACAATAAAACAAATAAATAAGTTAGTCGATTATTTTCATGTTTTTTCAACTTTATCCCGCTTATAAAGCAAGGTAGTAAGATAAAACTTAGTATGAAGACATTTGTTTTCAGGTCGATGTGACATAGGTACCTTCAAAAAGCGCGTCTATCTCCACCTTAAAGGCCGGCAACGCACCTGTAGCTCCTCTGGTGTTGCACGGGGTCGTGGGCGGTGGTGATCTCTTACCATCAGGTGACCCGAAAACTCGTTTGTCTTGTCCTTTTTCCAAAAAATGAAAGTATTTACTTCCCTCTCGAATTCTAGAAGTGGATTGAAGAGATTGAGATAGAGTGCGAAATTCAACGCCGCAATCTGTGGCACAACCTGAATTCACTGTTCAGTGTATTGAAAAAAAAATGTCAATTTACAATCAGACATTGGAGCTGAAAATTTATCATTTAAATTTTCATTTCATTAGAAAAAAATGTAACATAAAGTTGTAAATATATTGACGTACATTCGATATCGAGAATATATTACAAACACATAAGTAATAACAATTTAATTCTCCAAATATTATTATCAGTTTATTCTATTCAGATCGATATCGAAACACAATCAAAAGATTAACTATTATCTTATTATAATTTTTATCACCGTTTTATTGATTCGAAGGTATTTGAAACAATAATTGGATTCATTTTATCTCAATCCAAGCTTTGATGAGGACATTTTTATCAGGTATGTTTATTTTAATGTAAAAAATTATATTTGAGGTACTTACTACTATAGGCCATTATGTCACAGATGCACAACGTCTGTAAACGCGACATTTAGGGGTTCAATTCCTTTCACTCGTAACAAAACAAAATGCAGTGTTGAATTTCGTCACTCAACACGAAATCGTTGAAAAGTAGGTGAAAAGTGACTATCGGTGTGTTTTTTGTGTAAAGATTCTTATTCTCCCTTCCCTGATATGCGGAAAAAACTGTGAAGCTGCTTTTTAGAATTCCATACCTCAAAAGGTAAGAACGGAACCCTTATTACTTTGTTGCCCAGCTGTTCGTCTGTCAAGATCATATATCTCTAGATCTTGTGGAGATATCAAGCTAAAATTAATGTCGATAATTTAGGTCTGTAATCGCTAGAAGTATAAAATAAATAAATCAGCTTCACGCCGTATCCCACACAAAGCAGGGTAGGCAGAGGGAACCTAGGTTCCCTCTGCCTCTGTTCCCTGCTAAGACACTCCATTCCTCACTTTCTGCCGAATTCTGGAGGCGTGTTGAGTGGCAGAACTCAACGCTGCGCTTTGCCTTGACACAGGAACGAAGAAATGGAAATATAAACGTAAATAAACATTTCACTTTCTCGAGTGGAGATCGAACCGACAAGCGTCGCGTTACAGTCACATCCTTGCCACTGCACCACGACGGTCAAGAGGCCGTATCTTTTGACATAGATGCTTGATGCTCTTACATCAAGCATCTATGTCAAAAGGCTTTTCGATGTTTCTCCCCTGCAGAAATAACTGCGTTACTCATGTTATTAACTAATATTGGAGTATACATAAATTTCTTATTAAAGAGTAAAAACCTACAGACATACATTTTATATTTACAGAAATGTCCTTGTTCTACGTTTTTATAGGCCTTGTGGTCTTAGCCACCGCAAGGGCCGATAATCCTTTGTGGATATCAGAAATAGAAGAGGCTATAGATATTCCTGAGGGTACAGTTTCTCGGAGCACAGACACAGCATACCGTTTACCCCAAAACGTGGTGCCTTTGGAGTATGATATATACATTGATTTATATTTTGCTGAGGCAATTGATCGTCCATTTAGTTTCGATGGTAGAGAAACTATTATTATTCAGGTATGTTTTATTTTCTGTTACTATATATCACTTTGTGAAACGTAAATTGACTAAAATGTTACTTTAAATTATTACTACTTTTATTTATAAAGAGGTTGATGACAGTGGACGAGGCGAAAGAGGTATGTAGAGACCGTAGCGTTTGGCGCTCCGTTCTTCCTGACTACCCCGTAAGGGATAAGCGTGAAGCTATGTTACTTTTATCATACATTTCATTGATTTTTTTTAATATATCATAAAAGTTCACTACAATCTTATACTTCAATTTCAGGCAAGGCAAGAGAATGTATCAAACATTGTCTTGCACTCTAATGTTGAAACAATAAAATCAGTAAGAGTTAATGCGCTTAATGGTCAAGAATTACTTAACGAATATTCTTTGGAACCTCAGTATCATTTCTTGAAAATAAATCTGCAACAATCTCTTGTATTAGGAACAAATTATTCCCTTTATATTGAGTATAGTAATATAATGAATGAAGGTCCAATGAAGAGGGGTATATGGAGAGGTTGGTATGTAGACAGTGATGGAATTGAAAGGTAAGAAACAAAAATCAATAGTTATATTGATTGCTTAACTGGCTGGATAGTAGATTCAATGGCCATTTTGCAATGGAATTTTGTAAATTATTGGTATAAAATAAATAAAAATATTGTTTTAGTCTATATTATAAATTTCTGTAAAAAGATTATAGATATATTGATTATTGAATACTATGGAATATCGATTTTTACATAACATGTACTTATTTCTTAGAATATATGCGACTACACATTTCCAACCCTACAATGCGAGACAAGCGTTTCCTTGTTGGGACGAGCCATTATTTAAGGCAGCATTCAAGCTACATTTGTCTAAACCTTTAGGATACAATGGAACTTTTTCAAATACTGCTCTTGAACGAAGAGAATCGTAAGTACGATAATAATAAGATTTTAATATATATATTGTACTATTAATTTCATATTATAAGTTACAAGCTTTAAATGCCTTTCAATAATATTTCCAGTATTGAAAACAGTCGTGTAGTCGATCATTTCACGGCTACCCCAGTTATGTCTTCGTACCTAGTAACATTTTTGGTGAGCGAATCTTTCCAAGTGATTGCTAGCAATACATCATTCTCTCCTGCTATAAGAATTATTGGTAGATCTAATACAGCAGGCTTAGGTGACCATGCATTAGAATTGACTGTCAAAATGACGGAATTCTTTGATGAATACTTCAATATTCCGTATTCAAGTCTACATCCAAATTTATTGAACGACCACATTTCTTCACCTGATTGGGCATCGGCTGGTACAGAAAATTGGGGCATGGTTAGTTATAGGTAGGTAAAAAAGTGTTTACAATTTTAGCTTATTTTAAATATATTTTTTAGATAAAATGAGTAAAAAATTTTAGATATTTTTTTACTAAACTGAGTGCTGTCAACAAACTAGCTGCCAGATCGCGCTAAAAATTGGTATCAGAGGTCAGCACAGTGCTACCAACTTACAAAAAATATATATTTGAAAAATAGTTAACGCGCGACTTTTAAATTGAAATTTCCAGATACTTTATTATCACAATATATACCTATTTGTCTCATTGTCTATGCTATAAGATGTAAGCAAAAATAAATATTCCTTTCTTTTTTCAAGATACAAGTCAAAGTTATTTAAACAAAATCGGAGAAAAGCTTGTAGTAAGAGAATCTATACTTTTAGAAAATGATTCTGTTTTTATGGACAACTTACATAGTTGTGCATGAATGCAGCATCATGGTCACCTGTTCTTTTATTTTAATAATAAACATATTATTATTATTTGTATCAAAATTCTTAGGGAATTATATTTAATTATCGATCCACGTGAAACAATCATGTCAGTGGAACATTATGCTACCACGCTGGTTTCGCACGAACTCGCTCACAAGTGGTTCGGCAACTTGATCACTTGCTACTGGTGGAGTAACACTTGGATAAACGAAGGATTCGCTAGCTACTTTGGATATATCGCTGCACATGAGGTAAGTTATAGTTTTCAGTTCAGCTCAGATACAAACAAGCTACTCCTCCTTTAATTTTTTTAAAATAAATAAAAACTCCAGAAATATATACGAAACTGCTTAAGTATTTGATTTATTAATGATCTATTTATAAAATAAATTAAATTAAATATTTTATGTGTTAGATGTTCCCACAATACGAGCTTCACGAACATTTCAACGCTCGATACATACAGAACAGTTTATCTTTTGATTCTGGTGTTTCCACTGTTCCTCTAAACCACGATGTCAACACACCTGCCCAAGTCACTGGCCACTTTGGAACAATCAGTTATTCTAAGGGTGCGGCTTTCTTAAAAATGTTAGTTAATATGATCACACCTGAAACTTTTAGGAAAGCGTGTCAATATTTCTTAAGAGACAAGTAAGTAACCATTTATTTTTAGTTTTGTGTTTTGGCTTTAACAGTAACCATTAGTAGTTAGTAGTAGTAGTTGTTTAGAAAGATGAATTAAATGAGTTATTTTTTTTTTATTAAATCATACGCTTGGACCAAAAATCATATATTTTACTAATTACAATATCTTAAAATATATCGAAGTATTTTGTTTTTTCAATATTATGATAAAATATTGAAAAAAACATTTATGCAACCGAAGTGGTAATTGTATAATATTATTCTGATATATGTAAGCAATTAAATGTTCGGTAAATTTAATGATTTATGTTAATGATTTCGTTTTAATATATTTCATATCCCGCACAGCAGGATAGGCGGAGAGGACCGACACTCTTGACATTTTGACATTCCGTTTGAAACATTACGAGTTCTTGCTTTGATTGTCAGAACTCAATATCTCGTTTTATGTTCCCATAATACTAGGTTCCCAGGTTCCCTCTGCCTACCACGCTATGTGTAGGATACAGAGGACTAAAAAAAATATCTCTCATAAATTATAGAATTATCATTTTTCCAGTCCTTACAAAGCAACAGATCAATACGATTTATTCAACGCTTTCAATCAGGCTATAGTGGAGGATGGTTCACTTAGCGTGTATCCAAATTTCAATTTCACGGAATTCTATCGTATTTGGGTCAATGAGGCTGGATATCCTCTTCTGACAGTGGACGTGGACTATTCTACGGGAGAAATAACTTTGACGCAGGTATAAAAAATACATAACCATTTTTACTTAATATTAATCGTCAATATTTGGGTAAGTTTTTGTCCTTTTGAAACGGTTTTACTGGCAACTGGGCTATGGGTAACATTAGATTCTTCCATGGACCCCGGCAGACCAAAACGAATGATCATACTAAGGAAATATATAGTGTTACATCTAGATATACATATATACTATATTTTGTTATATTTTTTGATATACAAACTATATTCTGTTTTATTTTCAGGAAAGATACTTCCAAAGTGCCTCAGCGAGTCCTACAGAACAGATATATCCTATACCTATCACCTTTGCTACGAAATCTAACCCAAATTTCAACAATCTTCGACCAGTTTATATGCTGAGCACTAAAACAGCTGTCATCCAAATAGCTCCAGCTGAGGAGTGGATAATTATTAACTTAAAGCAACACGGTAAATTTATATTTTTTTACATATTCTGCGCTTTCTGAACGATATAGAGGAACTGATATAATACTCTCAATAGAAATTCTAATCTATTTCATAATTGCATGATAGAACTAAATGTACAGGAAGGAGTAAATTGTTTTTGTAGATCATCACTATATCGTTGGTATTTTATTTTGTTACAATGACATTGATTTTTATGAAGCATATAATGCTAATGATCGATTTTTTTTAATTTTCATTAATCTTTATTTATTTATACAACTCGCGGGTGTCTGTTTTAAATTGAGCAATGGACAAATGAATATTAGTATTGCTTCTCTTAATTCCTTTCTTTAAATTTTACAAATTCGTTGGGCTTGGTTGGTTCTTTCAATTTAAATCCATTAGGAAAATTCACGGTTGATGTACTCGTCAATTTAATAACTTATATATGTTTTATAGCGTAACGCTATGTCTGGCACCTCCATCCCAATTTTAGAGATGGCGGAATTCGCGTCTTGTTATCAGATCGAACCAATGACAATAATTCTTTCTTCATATTGGAAATCAAACCCACGACCGTCGCGTTTACAATCAGACGCCCTACCTACTACGGATCTAAATGTATTTATAGGCTTATGTTAATCATTAATTACATTAATAATTCATCTGATACATTGTGCTAATATTCATATATAATGTCTTACATTCAGGACACTATCGAGTCAACTACGATGTTAAAACTTGGAATTTAATATCCCAGGCTTTGTTAGACGACCCAGAATCTATTCATTACTTAAACCGTGCTCAAGTAAGTGTATACTAAAACCGAGATCAAGGTATATTGAAAATGTTTAAAATATAAATTGTATTTATTAATTTGGATGCCTTTGTGGTGCAATTGCAAATAATTTTCTTTTATAAGAACTAAAATACGAGTATGGTATTCATATTTTCATTCAGATGAATATAATTAGATTTTATATATGATTTATTTTTGTGGTTTGGAAAAACTTGGAGAAATTTCTATTTAGTGCTCCTCTATAGGTTCTAAGTCCTACATGCCTTTTTTTTATTTTAAAAATAATTACTAATCAACGTTTTCCTTCATAATATTAGATATGTTACCAAAATATGTTAATAATGTTTACTTTAGAACCACGATAACGACAGATTTAAATTGATTGAATTTGCAAATAATCAATAACACGGAGAATGACTTACCAAGTAATTAATGATGTCACATCATTCATGAATTACAGATAATTTAGAAAGATAAGAACTGCATTCGCCAACATAATGTTTGTTGTTTTACATTTTTTTTTATTTATTCATGATATTTATTGCACTACAGACACGTGGCCCGTATTTCTTTAAAAACTTTTAATGTTTCCATTTAGCCTACTCAGACTTTTTTAATTCATATTTACTTCTCTTTATTTTTATTCGCTTCTTCAATTAGGATAAGGTTATCATATTTTGATAACAATCTTTATTTTTTTCTTTTAACCTATTTAATTATTACAGATTGTCAGTGATGTATTCGCATTGATGAGATCTCAAAAGCTGACATACTCCTTCGGCTTCAGTATTTTAAGATTCTTACGAA